>NW_024121111.1:719107-884472 GCF_016745375.1 Pimephales promelas | reverse complement strand
TGTTTTTTTGCCCTTTTGACATATCTCACCACTGCTTGGAGTCGAGAAACACATAGTCCTCCAACACCTCTCCAGTTTTACTTGGTCTTAATGAAACTGAGACTTGGCCTCACTCATAAAGATCTTGCCTTCAGGTTTCATTGCAGTTGTGCTACAATCTCTGCAATATTTCACGACTGGTTAAACGTGATGACACAGCGTTTCAGCTCTCTAATTCGTTGGCCTTCTAGGGAAGAGATTAAAAAATCTTCTCTGACTTGTTCAAAACCCCCCCATTCAATTCAGTGAGAGGTGTATCATAGACTGCAGCGAGATTTTTATTGACCGACCCAACATCACTCAGTGCAAGAACAATGACATACTCCAACTATAAGTCCCACAACACCATCAATTCCTGGTTGGCATCAGTCCAAGGGGTCAATCACATTCCTTTCCAAGTCTTGGGTGGTAGAGCCAGTGACAAAACAATCACAAAATCATCTGGTTTAATTGATCTTTTGGAAGAGGGAGACATTGTCATGGCTGACAGAGGGTTCAGTTTCCCTGAGTATTTTGCTGCAAAAGGAGTCCAGCTACTCATACCAGCTTCAACCCGTGGAAAGACGCAGCTTTCAGGACAAGAAGTGTCTGTGTCACGTCAAATGTCAAGGTTGAGGATTCACGTGGAAAGAGCTATTGGTCAAATTAAAAAGTACTGCATTCTGAAACAAACACTCCCTGTAAACTTGGTGAAGCGAAGATCAGTAGACACTGTGGCAACTGTGGATAAAATTCTTCTGGTTTGTTCTGCATTATCGAATTTGGACAAGTCATTAATTCAGTAAAAAAAAAACATGAGACACTGACAAGTGGTTGAAAACCTTTTATTTTGTTATTGAATGATTGTGTACATCATTCTGTATATCTATTGTATATAGATTTCTATTGGATAAATGTTTGGTCTTAAATTATCATTTTTACAATTATTAAATTTACAATTATTAAATTAAATGATCATAATCAACAATTATTAAACATTTGTTTGTTAATGAGAATATTTGTTGTCCTGCTATTGATTGAACGTATTACAATTATTAAAATAACAATTTTAACAAATTACTAGGAAGGTTGTGTATGAATTCACATTTTTTTTTGATTATGGTGAACAGACTGAACAAAACCATTGCTCACCAGGGTGCCTTTTTAAGCCTACACATTTCAGGTGAAACCCTTGTGACAGACAGAGCACTGTGTGACGCATGTTTTAGACCTGCTTTTACACAAACAGGAAGTCTCTGCGATCAGAAATTGTTTCATCAGTTTGTGTGTGCAAATTTCTGTGAGAATGTGCTGTCTGTAGAAGAGGTCCAGTTTTGTTCTAATCTGAGCCCAGTACTCTTCAGAGAAGTCTATTTTCTGAATGTGGCAGTCCTCTGATGTCCAAATGACAAAGAAAGATGTTTTGAGTTCACACACTGCCATTTCCCCCTGAACTTGTGCATAGTATGCATGGTTCTGTTTAAGCTCAAAGTTTTTTCCCAGACAGAAATCTTTGCTCTTGATAGCATCAGTTATGGACATATTTGCATACTTTAAGGGGCATTTTATTTCAAGTGTTGCACGTGGGCAGCACTTGCAATGGACTATTCCATCTGGGCTGGCTCCTAAATGAGGAAATTTTGGATTTACTACTAACCCAACTTCTTCCACTATCAAGCTGTCATGACAAGTCATCTGGTTTGAAGTAAATGCTTCTCTTGCTAGTTTTTCATTATTCTTTCCCCAAGCTAAGGCTGGTACATTTCTGCTGGATGTGTAGCCCATAATTTTTGATGTCACGCTAGCTTGACTTGTCTTGCTTCTCAACACTTCATTAAAGTGGCTAGCTGTGATTCTGCCCTGTCTCTGCTCAAATCACTGTTCACAAGAGAAACTGACCTAGTGTGCTTTCTTGGAGGTGCTTACAATTCAGTTCATTAAAGTAAGTAGGGATGGTTTGCATGATTTTATCGAGCTCATTTTGTAGTTCATCATGTGACAATAAACTGTGCTTCTCATCAAAAAGATGTGTAAGGGGCTTTGGCAAGTTTGTTGCATCTACAGTGCTGTCAGTACAAGGTATGTCACTCAGAACTGCTACGTGTGATTTCTCACTAGAATCTGCCTCAGCTGTAGTAAGAACATCAACTCTGTCTGTGTTCTCCTGCTCTCCCTCAGATGCAGTGTCTGTATCACTACCTACAGTTATAGTGGTAAACAGTGCACAGTCTGGGATCTCATTCTGAAATCAGAATCACATTAAATCATAGTCAAATTTATTTGTGTAACACATCTCTCAATACAGATAACTTAAAAAAATGTGAATGTACATGTTGATGAAAGTGTAGTTAAATATCTGTATTGCATTTGGTTTACATTATTTGATAACACTTTAGAATATGGTTCCTTCGTTAATAAATACCTACACTGGAACAAATGAGTAACACACAATATTAACAATCTAGTAACTAATCAAAATCATAACTACTTTTTCTATGACCTGCTTTGTCCTTAAAAAGTTCCTATTTGACGATTCAATCCATACAAATGCACACACATACACAGTATGTGTATGGAAAATCATGAAATGTGTTCTTGCAGTTTTTAGTTATTTCACAGATATAGTTAGATACATGTATAAATGGTGCATATTTCCATATATGTATTCATTTATGTGACTATATCCATGCAAACCATGTAGGAACATGTGTTTTGCATAATTGTCATGAGGTTTCTGAAAATTCCTTACCTTTAATGACTTAAAAAGCATGCTTGGTGAGACCGGTGTGACTACTCTGGGTAAGATAGGCTCCCTACTCTGAATTGCTCTTTGTCTGACAGGCTTGGAAAAGTCTATGTCTGCTTCTGGTTTTGGATCAATCTAAAACAAAGTGGGATTATACATTTACAGTGAGTATCTACTTTTATATAAAAGCAGCAACACACATCCCTTATGAAAATTAACTATGGTTATTAACCAAGTAAAAGAAGTCATGTTTTTGTTTCGTTTTTTTTAATACTAATGCCATGATTAAACTATGGCTAGTGTTGCAAAACTATGGTTATTTTTGTTATTTATGTATATTTTGTGGTTACCATGGTTTAATTACAATAACCCTGTTTTCTATTTGCAGTAAAACCATATTTCATTTTCAAGGGATGTGATTAGAATTAGATTTTTAATTTAAATAAATTAGAACAAAAAACACGTTAGTCAGAATTGAATTGCATGCACCTTCTTGTTTATTCGTGACCACATGCAGGGCTCAGATGTTACAGATGGAGCATTCAAACCTTCTCTAACACACTGTTCCACAGCAACCAGGATTGCAGCAACATGGCTACACACTTCACCTAACCTAACCACAAATATTTCCAATCGTATGAAATAATTAATTATGCAATGGGTAATAATAGAATACAACAATTTGTTTACTAAAGGATTAGCAACGTGATTTATTATTTGAATAGACATATTTACCCAGCCATGCAAGTGCAATGCCCGCTAATTACCTCCCCCGTCACCTTAGCAACGAACCACGCAGAGTACGTTTTTGACAATTTCTGACTTGCTCCAACTTCACCAAACACAAGACAAATATCGTCCACATTGTAGGAACAAATGTTTCCGACTTTTCCACTGAGGAAGTAGTTGTAAGCATCTAGGCTACGATATGCCTTAACCGCTTCTCTCGTGTAGACACACTCGGTCTCCACCAGATAATGGTACACGTCTGGATACGACACTTCAGGTAAATGTTTTACGTTCTGAGTGAATAGTTGTCGCCTCAGCGTCTGATTTAAAGGGTCCGGTAATTCCACGCAATCGCCTATTTTAAGTTTTTTTTTAATATCTTAACTGTTCTGGTTTAGCTAGACTTAAAAAGTATGAGCTAGTCATTTTGTTTTGACTGTGCTGTAGTTTAAAAAGTCTAACAGACGGTCTGTGTGTAGTTTTATCTGAGTTATGACCACTAGTAATCGTATACGAGTGCATATGATTATGCTAATAGAAGTGTCTTTTCTCATGCGGAAATAAATCACCACCACGAGTATTTGATTAACATATTTTATTGATTAAAGTGGAAGAGATATAGATGATGCTTACCATGTTGTGATGAGTCGTTGGCCAAATCTGTTCGGTTGAACATCCGGTCTATTTATAGGTATTGTGTCCGCGCCAATTAGCGGCGCGTTCATGTGAGTGACGTCACTGGAGAGTTTATTCTCATAGTTTTTAAGTTATGGGGTTTCTTTGAATATATATATATATATATATATATATATATATATATACTTGTGGATATGATTTATTATATATTTGTTTATTTGTATTTATTACTTTTGTTATTGTTTTTGTTTTCTTTATTATTATGCATTCCTGTAAGTGTATGAAATGTGTTACCTTTAAGGTGGTATGTTCCAGAGTAGGAGGAGTCAGGGCTATAAAATGACTCCAGAAAGTTATTAGGGGAGTGGAGAGATAGGAGGTGAAGGAGAGGTCTAGACAGACCATGGACTGCTTGTGAGTTTGTAACTCTGGGAAAATACTACTTATGTAGTGCTTTTGCACAGGTCAGGTTATGCTCTTTTGCTTGACCTTATGTTTGTGCAGTTATATGTTTGGTTGCCTCTAAGTTTTTTTTTGTTGTTGTTTTTTCTGTTTTTTTCCACAAATTCTGAGTGACTGTCACCCTGCACTGCAATAAAAGCACTGTTAACCCTGGCCAACTGTTTCCTCTGTCAATGGAAGCCTCCAACCGCTCAAGGCGTTCATAACATCTGGTGTCAGAAGTGAAGCTTTATAACAGTTGGTGTTTAACAGCGGCTAAAGTGACTGTAACTTAAAAATGCCACCGAAGACCAGGGGTCAGGTGACTGCAGATGTGGAAGTGGAAGGAGATCAAGGTGCAGTGGGTGGCGTTCCAGAGGAAGGTGTCCAAGCTGTTGAGGTCCCAACCACCGCAGGAGATAGGGCTGTGACAGCCCTGGCAGGGATGTTTCAAGCCTTTCTGGAGTACCAGAAGGACAGGGATGAGAGGCAAGAGAAAGAGTCGGTACGACGTGAGCAGCAGTACAAGGTCCTCAATCATCAGGTCACACAGATGCAGATGGACGTGGAGCATGCCATGCATAAAGTTGCCCATTTAGACCAGGCAGGTTTATGAGTGCTGAATCATGTGCCTCCATTGCCAAAACTACAAGACAGTGATGATGTGGAACATTTTCTGACCACCTTTGAGAGATTGGCAGAAGTATACAGGTGGCCAAGAGAAGACTGGGCGATTCATCTGATTCCCTTGCTCACTGGAAAAGCGATAGGTGCTTTTGTCGCCATGGCACCTGCCTTTACCTCTGACTATGACAAAGTCAAAGAGGTGATTCTCAAGAAATATGAGATTAGTCCAGAAACATATAGACTGAGATTTCGTTCATTGAGCACCGACACTGAGGAGTCCCCAACAGAGTTGTACATTCGCTTAAAAGACTTGTTCTCAAAGTGGGTCCAGTTGGACGTGAGCAGTAAAACCGAGATAATGGAGACCTTGGTATTGGAGCAGTATATGAGAGTGCTGTATCCGGAGGTGAGGATCTGGGTGAAGGAGAGAAATCCCAGTACCGCAGGAGAAGCAGCTGACCTGGTAGAATCCTATATAGCAGCGCGAAAGGGATCTTCTGGGGCCTTTCGGTACTCTGGTGTCTTCCCGGAGGCGAGAGGTAAGTCTGTGGGGTCAGGGGGTAGTTCGTTCTCTCAAACTAAAGCCCAAAGTTTTAAAGTCACTGATCCAAAGCCTTCACTGCCGGTAGTCACACAGAAGATGCCTAGAGGCGATATAGTATGTTATAATTGTGGAGAGGTAGGACATACTAGCCCACATTGCCCAGTGAGAAAACCCAAAGCTGCCAGTTTGTGTTATGTGCCCCAGTCTAGCCCTAAGGTAGTGTTGAAGCCGGATAAGGAGCCCACTATTTCAGTATTATTAAATGGTAAGCTGCTGACGGCGTTGGTAGATACAGGATGTACACGTACGTTAGTACAGTCACAATATATAGCTAGAGAGTCATGGACTGAGGAAACCGTAACGGTTTGTTGTGTACATGGAGATAAGTCAGAATTACCTACTGCTGAGGTGTATTTGGAGGTTAACAAGCAGTCATTTTTGATGAATGTAGGTGTTACCACAAACCTGCCCTATCCTGTGTTGCTAGGAACTGATATGCCCATATTAGCAGACTTAGTGCAGGAGACAGCTTGGTGTGGGATAGTTACTAGAGCGCAGTCGAAAAAGTATACCCGGGTAGCACAAACTGAAGATTCGATAGATGGCACCCTGCAGGATATGCCATTTTTTCTGGAAGAAAGTCTAGCTGAAGAAGGGTTGTCGGAGGAAGATAGATTGGACAAACGCAGGAAAAAAGTGGCAGATTTGATTGATAGCTCACAACAGACAAAGTTTGAGTGGGAAGAACCAGAGATTGCTGAGTCAGAGTTTGTCATACCCAGTGAATTAGGACAGTTAGGACAGCCACTTCAGAAAGAGGATGCTACCTTGTCTGAATGTTTTGGGAAAGTTAGCAAAGATGCAACTGTGAGTTCATTGTATGGTGAGACGTTTATGGTGGAACAAGGTCTTCTTTACAGACAGAGTGAAAAGGAAGGTTCGCAGTTAGTGGTACCCAAATCTCAGCACAGAAAGGTGTTAGAGCTCAGCCATTCAATTCCTTGGTCAGGTCATATGGGATTCATGAAGACATTGAGGAGAGTTTCTAAACGGTTTTATTGGCCCGGTATGTATACCGAAGTGAAAGAATATTGCAAAACCTGTCCTGAGTGTCAGTTAGCAGTTGGTAGGGCACCTGCAAAGGCACCTCTTGTTCCGATACCTGCAGTAGATGCACCTTTTGAGAGGATAGGGGTGGACATTGTTGGACCGGTGGAGAGAAGTCAGAAAGGGAATCGTTTTATCTTGGTGGTTTGTGATTATGCAACCAGATACCCCGAGGCCTACCCTTTAAGAGACGTTACTGCAAAACAGATTGCGGCTGCACTGTTAAACTTCTTCTCACATGTAGGCATTCCTAAAGTAGTTTTGACTGACCAAGGCCCCAATTTCATGAGTCGTACCCTAAAACAAGTCTATCAGTTACTGGGCATTAAGAGAGTTCGGACTACTCCGTATCACCCCCAGACTGATGGTCTGGTAGAAAGATTTAATCAGACCTTAAAAGGAATGTTGAAGAAGTTTGTGTCTGAGAATGGAAAAGACTGGGACAAATGGCTGCCTTACCTTTTGTTTGCTTACCGTGAAGTTCCTCAAGCATCCACTGGTTTTTCTCCTTTTGAATTACTGTTTGCTCACCAGATTCGGGGTCCATTGGACGTTTTGAGAGACAGTTGGGAAGCCAATGACAAGCCCACCAAGCAGAACATTCTTTCGTACATCCTCAAAATGAGAGAGAAGTTGCAACTGGCATCCACCCAGGCACGGGAGAGTGTGCAGGAGTCACAAGTGAAACAGAAGATATGGTATGACCAGAAGGCCAGGTCCCGAACTTTCCAAGCAGGAGAGCAAGTGTTGTTGTTACTTCCAACGTCAGAGAACCGACTGTTGGCCAAATGGCAAGGCCCATATCAAGTGAGGAAGAAAGTTGGTCCAGTAACGTATGAAATAGAAATGCCATCCAGAAATAAACCTTTGCAGACTTTTCACATCAATATGTTGAAAAAATGGCACAGTCCGCCTGCACAGCCAGAACCAGTAAGAGCGGAGGTGAAGGACCTCTTGGTAAGGGCAGTACAGGAAGAGGACGAAGTAGAGGAGCAGTTCTTGCCGGTTGGTGGAAGTGAGTACCCTTTAAATCTTCAGCATTTGACAGTGGAACAAAAAAGTCAGTTGCAAAATTGTATACCTGAGCAGCTGTTCCAGGACACACCTGGGAAGACAGATCTAGTACAACATCACATTTATTTGAAGGATGTGAAACCGATCCGACAACCAGTGTACAGAGTTCCAGAAAGGCTGGTGCCCATCATGAAGCAAGAGTTGGAAGTTATGCAGAAACTAGAGGTCATAGAACCATCAGTAAGCGAGTGGAACAACCCCATTGTGCTGGTGCCAAAAAAAGATGGGTCCCTAAGGTTCTGTTTGGACTTTAGAAAACTCAATTCGGTGAGCAAATTTGATCCTTACCCTATGCCCAGAGTGGATGATTTAATTGAAAAGCTTGGTAGTGCACAATACCTCACAATTCTTGATCTGTGCAAAGGCTATTGGCAAGTGCCCTTAAGTCCAGACAGTAAAGAGTTTACAGCGTTCAAGACTCCATTTGGGCACTATCAATTCCGCGTGCTTCCTTTCGGGCTACATGGGGCTCCTGCGACTTTTCAGAGGATGATCGATCAGATCCTTAGTGGAACTGAGAAGTACGCAGCGGCATATTTGGATGACATCATTATCTTTAGTAGGACATGGCAGGGTCATCTGATACATCTCAAGGAGGTGTTAACTCGAATAAAAAATGCTGGTCTTACTATTCGCTCAGACAAGTGCACGATAGCTAAGGCAGAGACCTGTTATCTTGGTCATGTGCTGGGGCATGGAGTCATACGCCCTCAGGTTGGGAAGGTGGAGGCCATTAAACAGGCTGAGCGGCCTGTAACCAAGAAGCAAGTAAGGTCGTTCCTTGGCCTGGTGGGGTGGTATAGACGCTTTATCCCGAACTTTTCTGAGAAAGCCTTAGCCCTTACTGAGCTCACAAGGAAGAACAAACCCAACAAGCCTAATTGGACTGCAGACTGTGAGCGTGCTTTTATGTACTTGAAAGATGCTTTATGTGAAGTGAAGGGGTGGTCAAAATCCCTTGCCTCTTCAGTATATATTTCATAATATCCTCTTGAATGATTATGTATTTCTTTTATAAAATCAATAATTAAGTATATTCATGGTTACGTAATCATTTATTGACATAAATGTATTCTTTGTGCTTTTGCTTGTGAAATAATATTCTTAAATGTATGCTGATGTAAGTCACCAGCTTCTTTTAGGTGCACAAGGCCATTTGTCTCTTTCTCTGGTCTCAGGAGAAAGGTTTATGGATCATAAAGGCGTCGTGAACACATATGTCCAACACATATGATACTTCTCTGTACCGATGGTTAAGCTATATTGAGCATTGCTTTATTGAACTTTAATTGTTATATTAAACTGTATTCTTTCTATTATATTTGCTTTCTGAGAAGCAAATGTTATCTGTTTTTCTCCCAAACGAGTGAATGTTTTACCATTATGTTTTGGTACACTTAACTGATAATAAGACGCTCAGACTCTCTTCCGCCTTGATAGGAGCTCCTATTTGCTAGTGTCCTATGTGAATGCAGTAACAGTGAAAATAATAGGGAAATAGAGATTTTGGTTTATGTTTGAGTGTTAAAACATAAAGGGGTCTTTGAAGCCAACAGTTTAAGGCACCATTTCTTTGTTGAAGTCTTACTCCAGTTAGACTAAAGTTTAGTGCTAGTCTTCTTGGTTGCAGGTTAAGGAACCACTGCCATTATTGGAGATTGAATGAGTTGTTGTTCTGGACACACTGGCGCCAGCAACCCAAATCTGTGACCTGGAAGGTCATGACGTGCCTCATCGATGGAGATATGTTTCGTCTATCTGTGTATGTGTGGAAAATTACTGTGTATCTATATCGTAGCCAATGAGAATCATTCAACGTGTAAGCAATGATGTAGCTTAGACCTTGAAAATGGTATAACTGCTGTGATCTTTGTAACTGTAAGGGGGCGGCCTACGAACTCCTGAGTGAGTCTTGAAGCTGACTTCTGCTGATGAAATTGCAAACTATGTTCAGTAAAACTTTCTTTAATTTTTATAATTCTGACTCCGGGTCTTCATTCTTCATATCTGGTTCTGGGTCCTTTAACTGTTAACACCTAACAGTTTGGTGGAGGATGCGCGGGCAATTATTCTCGGTGACGCCCCTGGCAAATCAACAAACAAGGTAGTAAGCTTTTGTTAATGGTTAGGGCTGTCTGATTGGAAGAGATTTTGAAGGAGGTCGGGAGAGTCTTCACTCCGATAAGGCGAGTGAAGAAGTTAATTATACTAAAGTTTAAAGTATAAAATGAAGTCTCTGATAGCATTGTTTAAGGTTTAAAGTTAACAAGAGCAGACAGCGCAAGTGAAGCGTGCTTTGTGGGGGCCCCACTGGGCATTTGTTGGTGTAGCAACACCCCAGCAGAGTACGTCCCTGGATTGGGTTTAAGTTCCAGGGCACCGAAAACCTACTCTATCTCTTCCATCTCAGATAGGGGTACCCCGAATTTAGTGGATTAGGCAGTTAGGGATACTAACAAAAACAGGGTTGTTTGCCAGGGATGCATCAGGAATGATTCCGGGGAAAAATAAATAAAAAGTTGGGACCCAAATTGGCGTGAACCAGTATATGTAACTGTGATTTTGCAGTATATTTTGCAGTTTCATCACGCAGAAGCCAAGCTGAGTTGTTCAAAGATTGCCGCCTCCATTTCTGCAATAACTTCAGGTGAGTATGAACTATGATTAAGATATGGCAGAAAAATTGGATAACTTAATCAGTAATCTGAACAGTCCTAAAACAAATAGTGCGACAGAAGAGAGCAAATGCTGTAAACAGCTGTGCTCTGAAGCCCTCACTTTGAAGAAATTTGCAGAAATTATTAAGAAATGGTAGTCAGGGTTTTGAGTCTGATTGGAAATTTAAACGACAACTTGACTGGTTATAAAGAAACTGAAAGATGAAATTGTTTAGCCTCTTATTGCTAATGATCATTACAAAAAGCAAGTAGAATAAATTCTGGGGCGGGAATAATTTCCCTAGGCAAGTGATTAAAGTTAAACTGAAACTTTGTGAAAACAACTTAGAAATATTTTGAGCATTTCGATGCAGCTTCTGAAAATTAATGTTCTGTCAATAATAATGATGAAGATTATGATTGGGCTATTGTGATTAAATCCGCCACTGGCGGACTGTAAAAGAATACAGAGAACTGCTTATCAGTGGCTCTGTGTGCATTCCTGAATGGGACACACTGCTTCAAGAGTGTGCAGTAAGTTGGAGCAGATAGAGAGTGTTTTAATTGTGGTCAGCAGGATCATTTAACACGTAACTGTAAATGCCCACAGAGAATGTGTTTCAAAATGTGATGAAGTGACAACAACTTCTGGTATTAATGTGGGTTTGGAAGTAGATCCGTGTTTAAATGACGACATTACAATTTTTCGTCTGAGAAATAAGAGATAAAAACAAGGTCAAAAGATTGAAGTCTTAAAGTGAGTCCTTTTGAAGAAAAGATCTATAATAGTAATTTTTATAGTGAAATAATGAAATACAGTTTGATGTAAAATGAATGACTCCAACAAATGTAAGTTGCAAAATATATCAAAGTAACTAAAAGGATGATTGTGTTTTAATTAAACATTTTAAAAAGGTTTTAGATGATATAGAGAGACTAATCGCACAGATGATTTACAATAACTGTAAAAGTATCACAAGCAGAGAGTGCTTGCCTCGTCAAAGTTAGTGTGAATCCTAATTGGAGATTGATAAACTCCAAGAGAAAAATTAAGTCAAATATTAAGCAATGGTTGAGAACTTGATGATAAAATTGAGATTGAGAAATGAGAAACGTTATTGAGAACTAGAATAATTATTTTTATTTAAGAACAAATAAGCAGAAGCAGTACTTTATTAGCAGTTGTTGAATGTTGATTAAACAAACAACTTGAGAAGTTGACCATGAAAGAACTAGAAGCTGATGTTTAGCTTTCAAAAGATCAGTTTGTTTTTGGCTGAAATGTAACAGTTTGCTTATCTGAATCTGATGTGTACTGTGGCTGAAAACTGCCAGTGCAACAGAGACTCAATCTGAGAGGAAATTAGTAATGCCTAAACTCCCTGATGTGGGCAAAAGACAAATGTAAATAATGTTTATTTGAAACCTTATGTAATTTCTGGCAAAGATGCCTTAAGCTGGAATAGAATATAAAGTTTGATGTTAGAAGTTTATGAGCGTACAGTACCAGTCCTGAATACCTCACAGTCTCTCTCTCTCATTCAATGTCAGCTAAAGATGTTATCTGAGCCTGTGTCATTAGTGATAATAAGCTATTTGTATTAAAACACAGTGTTTCAGTTGAAGATCATAGACACAGAGATGTTAAGAGAAATCATTGCCATTCAGAGGCAATTTGTATTTTAAATGTTTTAAAAGCAAAACTGAAGGACTTTCAAGAAGTCATTAAAATAATAATAGACGAAACTAAGATACATCTTTGACCAGGTTATTTGTGAACCAGTAACTTATTTGTCTGAAAATCTTAGTCCCCACCATGAAACGGGGGCGGGGCCGATGGCTCCGCCTACAGATGAAGTACACTGAATGTACGGTTGTGATCTAAATCCACTGAGTAGCTAGTTGCTGCTTTTAAGAAGGTTAATGGATTTAAGTGATTGAATACTGTTGTTATTAACCTGTCTCCCTGTTACAACTATTAGGCAATCCGAATGGCCCTGGTGACTCTTGAATATTTTTCCTAAGCTCCAGAAACAACAGATTTTGTTGAAGAAAATGGTTTTGAAAATGGCGGTTACCATGTGTGCACGAGTGGCTACTCAGAGACGGGTAATGATCCTCTTTTGGCCAGCGGGGGACGACCTAAGGCAGGGGGTCACGCAGACACTGGGCATCTCCTGATGGAGGTGTTTATGTGAGGTTGGGTATGAGAGTGGACGGGTGTCTGCGAGGCCAACAGCATCCTGTATCGTTAGGGGGGATGGAGCTGTGAGGAGTCACGGCAGTCTGCCCCAGGAACGTAAGTCCCTCTATCCCACTCACCAGAAACCGCATTCACTGTATGGCTTGTTTCTCATTATGACAAGCTCTATGTATGCCAGGGGACCACACCCTGATGGAGATTATAGATAAAGAGCTAACAGGAAGTGGGCTTTCGGGGTTCAGTCAGGGCCATGAAGTGATTCCCATTTGTTGTTGTGGAGACAGTAACAAAACTTTTGGATGCCGGTTGCCTTATGGGCAAGGAAAATTATAGTGTTGATTTAGAACTAATATGTCTAACATAATTTTGACTCCTGGAGGTCGTTAGACATGGTGGTGACTAAAGATGAAGACAGCTTTTGTAGATTTAAGAAAAGTCTGGATAACAAAGGTGAATGGTCAAAGGATATTGTAATGAGTTTAAATGTTGTCTAAAAGTTACAGTCTTAGAAGGCTGATGAAAAGATTATTTGTTATAGTGAGAGAGACTTGAGTGGAGGAAGGGATAACTGTGTCTGTCTTTCAGTTATTGACCTGCTAAAGAAAGCTTAAACAAAATAATGTTAATGAACCAAAACAACCCAGCTGACCGTCTAAAAGTAAATGAATAATAGCAGGTGTAACGGAGTGTAAAATGTTAAATTATTGCATAAATGGGGACAGCGCCATCTGGCTGATGCGTGATGGCATTTAGTGTACGGAATAGGGACCGCCCACAGCAGAGATAATGAGACACGCTGTGGGTAAGTTGCACTTTTCGAGCAGTCGGAGAATTATCAGTTAAAAGTGTCCAAAACGCATAAAAAACTACTTCAATGTGAATCGATCTTGCAATGAACATGTTTGGTAACTTTTGATATGTGTTTGGCGTCGAGTGTGTCATTTTATATCGAGTTATTTTGACTTTGTAATCCGTGGCACAATCGTAATTAATCTGTGCATTGTCTTGTGTTTTATGTAGAACTGATTCTTTCTCCATAAAGTGAAACCCCTATTTCCACATTTATATCTCCATTGTGCAGGTAATGTGTATAAAATATGTTGTTATAATATGTTTAATGGATTAATTGTTTTATTCATGTAGTATTCTGTATATTCGCCACTAGGTGGGAATGTTTCTCTTTACATTTATTTCAATTGATATGTTCATCATTTCATTGAGTTGATTTGTGATTAATTGACTGGAAATGTCCTATTGTCAGTCTGAAAAATTGTACTCACTATACGATCACAACGCAAAGATTAGAAAAGAAAGAGCACTGTTTTAAATAAACAGGGCAGAGATAATGAGACACGCTGTGGCTCCACCCAGCAGAAAGACCGCCCAGGCAAGACCGTCACATTGGTGCCGTGAAGTTGTGATGACGCTGTGTTGCTATGGGTTGCGTCTTCAAGCAAGTTGATGGATGTCGCCGTGCTGCTGCATAAAGATTGGAAGCACCTGTCATCAGTTCAACAGCTCGTCTTTGGTTCACAGCCTTTCACGATCAGGAGACTCTTTGACTTTATCCTTTTTTCAGTTTATGGGACATTTCGCTCTTATCATTGACATTGAGTTTGTTTATATGTGTGTGTGAACTTGCAGCATATTTTATCGCTCATGATGAGTAACAGCAAGAGATATTTACCTGACCAATTCACTCCTAGTCCAGTAGGCAGAGGCAGAGGGGTTTTAGGTGTACCAATTCCCTTTTCAATTGACAGTCTCAATACTGGGAATAGCGATACCAGACCTGGCATTACAAGAAGGGTGTGTACAGTAAGAGAGTCAGATACAGTGAACATGCAGTCAGATGTCAATCAAAAGTCTAGAGATTTCAGCACGTCAACACCTAATACTGAACATGGTGTGTCTGATGTGTTCGGGCAAATGAGTTCAATTGTCCATCAGATTGGTCAACAGTTAGCAGACAACATTATGTCCCATCTTAGTCCTAGCTTGAACACCGACATGACAAATGAACAACACCCTGACGATTCTAAGGCTACTAATAGCACTTCAGGCATGGTTAATCTGTCGCAAAGTCAAGTAATTCAGCACAGAAAAGTCAAGGAGCCACCTTCATTCAGAGGGGATAGTTCTGACACAATTGAAATTGAAGAGTGGGAGGATCTGATGAGGACATTTGTCAAAAAGAGTAGTATGAATGCTGATGAACATGTGGATGAAATCCTTGTGCACCTGCGTGGAAAAGCAAAAGATGTAGTCAAGTTCTGGATCAGAAACTGTGATTCTGCCACCACTGTCTGTCCAAATTCTGTCTATAGCCTGTTGCGCAAACATTTCAGCTGTAATCATTACTCGCCTGTCCCACTTGCTGATTTTTACACTACCTTGCCTGAGGAGGATGAGAATCCATACGACTACTGGCTGAGACTCAACAAGGCAGCGGATGTTGCTTCTGAATGTTTGAGAGAGCAAGGTAAAACATTTGACAAGCCCGGTGTTGAAGTAGTGCACATGTTTATCAGACACTGCCCGAGTAAAGACTTAGCCCTGACTTTCAGGTCCAAACCAATTGACAAGTGGTCAGCACATGAAGTACAGGCTGTACTTAACGACTATCAGTCTGATTTGTCTTTCAAAGCCACCAGTAAAGTGCATCGTAGCCAAAGTGAAAAGGTTTCTGTCAACAAGATTGATTTTAATGCAGTTCCAGTGCCCGCTCCCACAGTGTGCGAACAACAACAGAAAAGTACGGATTTATCTGCTCTAGAAAAAGTCATTGACATGCTTGAAAAAGTCCTGCTGACCAACAGCAACAGACCCCAGTCTCTTCCAAAACGCCAGCCTTATAGGAGTCTCCCTAGGATTGAAGGTTTTGATGCTTTACCGTGTGCTATCTGCAAAGATGCTGCTCACTCTGCCTTAACACATTGTCGTGAGCACCGACTGTGTTTCCAGTGTCAGTCACCAGGTCACTCCAGACGTTTTTGTCCTGGGAGGAGGAGACAATTGCCTCAGCCTGATCAGGAAAACTAGCAGGTCTGTGCATAAGGGAGGTTAGCACAGACCAGATTGATAACCCTCCCATCTCTGACTCACAGGATTATGAGTCTGTATTTGAGCAGCTCAAACCCAGTGTCTCTCCTGATAAAACTGCTGTCTTTCAAGGAATACAACGAGTCCCCAGAGCTGATTCATTATTTTACACAACTGTATCTGTTGAAAATGGCCCGTCTTTCTCTGCATTACTCGACAGTGGTTCAATGGCCTGCACTCTCAGCGAGGCTGCTGAAGCTAGTTTGTTGGCAAGTGCTCCCATGCTGACAAAGTGTTCTGCCAATGATGTTGTTATTATTGGATGTGGTGGTCATCGAGTCACACCGACTGCAATGTATGAGCTGTCTGTCTGTGTTTACGGATGTAAAATGATAATACCTGTGCTGATTGTTCCAGGACAGACAGATGAGATGATCTTGGGCAGTAATGCCATCAAAAGCATGTTGACTCTCCTGAAGAATACAGATGACTACTGGAAATTGATCTCACTTCCAAGCGGTAATGGAGAGAACGAGAGTTTAGAGTTTCTTTCTTTGCTGTCCAACACACAAAGATGGAGAGGTGATCACGCACCTGGAAAAGTAGGTACTGTTAAGCTCAAGCACTGTGTGATACTGCAACCTCAGAGTGAACATCTTGTTTGGGGCAAGCTTCCTGTCAACACCGCAATGTCTGTGGGAAGTACAGTGCTTGTGGAACCAACCCAATCCAAATGTGGCCCTAAACAGATCATGGTAGGTCGAGTAATTACGCCTTTATGGGGCGATGGATGGGTACCTGTGAAAGTTATGAATCCTACTAATAATGTGTTGACATTAAGAAGAAATGCAAAGATTGCAGACGTTTCTCCATGCATCGCAGTGGAAGATCTTCCAGAGAGTGACCACCTTCAGTCTCAAATTCAACACTTTCAACATGAGGAAGCGTCTCAGGGATCTGAGGAGGAGATGGTGCATATCTTGAATGATTTGGGGTTGAAAGACCTGGATCTGACAGCGTGTGAAGTGTCCTCAGCATGGAAAATTAAGTTACTTCGTCTCATTGAGAAATACGAGTCCATATTTTCAAGGGACAAGATGGACTGTGGTGAAACCAAAGATTTTGTACATCGGATCCGCCTAGTGGACGACAAACCTTTTCGTCTCCCGTACCGTCGTGTGCCTCCAAGTCATTACGAGAAGCTGAGAGTAGCGCTGGATGAGATGGAAGAGAAGGGTATTATCAGAAAATCAAATAGCGAGTATGCTTCTCCCCTTGTCCTGGTGTGGAAAAAGAACGGTGATCTGAGGATCTGTACCGACTTCCGATGGTTGAACGCCAGGACCGTGAAAGATGCCCATCCTCTGCCACACCAGTCAGACGCCTTAGCTGCTCTTGGGGGGAATGCTTTCTTCTCCACTATGGACCTTACCTCAGGCTTTTATAATGTTCCATTACACGAGGACGATAAGAAATATACTGCTTTCTCGTCGCCATTTGGATTGCATGAATATAACAGGATGCCACAGGGCCTCTGCAATAGTCCAGCTACATTCATGCGCATGATGATGTCAATCTTTGGTGACAAAAACTTCACAAGTTTACTGTGCTATCTTGATGATCTCATGGTCTTCGCTCCCAACGAGCAGGTTGCACTCAACAGGCTGGAGATGGTGTTCTCAAGACTCAAGGCCCACAATCTCAAGCTTTCCCCCAAGAAGTGCCATTTCTTGAGAAAGTCGGTAAAGTTTCTTGGACATGTCGTTTGTGGAGATGGTGTTAAGACAGACTCTGAGAAAGTAAAGGCCATTACAGATGTTCAAGCAGTGGACTTAATGGACTCTGATGGAATCACTCCATGCCCTAAAAAAATTAGATCGTTTTTAGGTATGGTGTTATACTACCAACATTTTATGGAGAGATGTTCTGTTAAAGCTAAACCCTTGTTCGATCTTATCTCGAAGACAGACACTAAGGGCTCCAGATTCAGGAGGAGGAAACTCACCTCAAAGGCTGTGTGTGTTAAACTCTCACCAACAGATTGGACTGCAGAATGCCAGAAAGCATTTGACACTTTGAAGGAGGACCTTCTCACGAGTGTAACGCTAGCACACCCTGACTTCGAACGCAACTTCATACTGGCTGTAGATGCCTCGTTTGATGGATTGGGTGCTGTTCTTTCACAGATCCCAGAAGGTAGTACTATGGCCAGGCCGGTGGCATTTGCTAGCAAGACACTGTCACGTTCTCAGATGAATTACCCAGCTCACAGGCTAGAGTTCCTCGCACTTAAGTGGGCGATATGCGACAAGTTCCATTATTGGTTGAAGGGCCGTCATTTTACAGCTTGGACGGATAATAATCCCCTCACCTACATACTCACCAAGCCCAGACTCGATGCTTGCGAGCAACGCTGGGTTGCTAAGCTAGCCTCCTTCAGCTTCGACCTGAAATATGTACCCGGTTCTAAAAACATAGTTGCAGACGCGTTGAGCAGGGAACCTTTTGTCCAATCCAGTGTGAGTCATCGACTCGTGACTGAACCATACCAGTCTTTGCTCAACCAGGTTGATGGAGTTGTAGATCGAGTCGTCCAAGATTCCTTCCGACTTACCACCAACTGTCAAGTACTGAATCCTGCTGGTGATTCCTCTAGTGCTGCTGAAGTTGACAGTAGATATCAGATGTCTGCTAATGCTTTGAGCTCGCAGGATGTAGCTGCAGTTTTTGACGCTCATTCTCCTGGTGGTGTAGGACAATTCATGGGTGTGGAATCCATCCAGCAATTCCTCGATGTGGACCAGACTCCTGCACTCAACGTGAGCACACTTTCAGCCGCACAAGAACAGGACACCGCTGTGAGTAGAGCACTCTTTTATGTTCAGAGACACAGACGTCCTGATAAGTGTGAACGTGCTAGTGAGCCTCGTTCTGTCCTGCGGCTTCTTAAGCATTGGACTAAACTTATCATCAGAGATGGAATGCTTTTTAAAGTAAAAAGAGACAATCAAATGAACAAGAAGTTGTATCTATTCGTTGTCCCAGATGCTTTAAAACAACAGGTTCTTCATGGTCTGCATGATGTGGCTGGTCATCAGGGGCGCTCCAGGACTCTCTCATTGGCCAGACAACGGTTCTTTTGGACGGGTATGGAACGCGACGTAGTGAATTATGTGAGGAACTGCATGCGATGTATTGTTGGCAAGACACCTGAACCGAAAGATCGTGCTCCCCTTGAGAACATATGCACCACTGAGCCGATGGAACTCATCTGCATTGATTTTTGGACAGCAGAGCAGGGTGAAAAGAGTGTGGATGTCCTGGTAGCAACGGACCATTTCACAAAATTAGCCTACGCCTTTCCCTGTAAGAACCAGTCTGCAAAGCAGGTTGCCCATCATTTATGGAATGGTCTCTTCTGCATTTATGGATTCCCTAGGCGTGTGCATTCAGATCAAGGTCCAAGTTTTGAGAGCAAACTGATGAAGGAGTTGCTGAAGATGGCGGGTGTCAATAAATCACACACCACTCCTTACCACCCAATGGGAAACGGGATCACTGAACGCTTCAACAGAACTTTAGGGAACATGATAAGAGCCTTACCTCCCCAGTCCAAAGCCAAGTGGCCACAGTCTTTGCAGATGTTGACATTCTGTTATAACTGCACTGTTCACGAGACCACAGGCTTTGCGCCTTTCTATCTGATGTTCGGGAGAGTTCCGCGTCTTCCAATTGATGTGATGTTCCAAAATGTTCTGAGGGATGATGCTGTTGTTAAGTATTCAGATTTCGTATCCAAGCTTAAATGTGACCTTGGTGAAGCTGCAAAAATTGCACAGAAGCACAGTTCAACTGAGCAAACCCGTCATGCAAGGATCTACAATCGCAAAGTTAGGGGATCACCTTTGACCATGGGCGACAGAGTTCTTCTGGCAAATCGCGGTGAGCGTGGAAAACGGAAAATTGCAGACAAATGGGAGTCCAACCTCTACGAAGTGATGTCAGTGAGATCGCCCATTAATGTCTATCGGATAAAAGACACTGAAACAGGAAGAGAAAAGATTGTGCATCGTAATCTCTTACTCCCTGTTAACTTTCTGTACAAAGATGGGGTCGATTTACCATCTAAGTCACATTCAAGTGATTCGACTGCAAACTTACCTGATCTTCCTGAGAGTGATGCAAGAACGGCTCAATGGGTTATGCAGTCTGATCAGCACGATTGCCCTGATAATGACAGTGACTCAGTTGCTTTGTCCAGAGTTCAATGTTCTTTGGATGTACAGAATTCCAATTCAAAGGCAGACTCTGATATCTGTGACCGCTCTGTACACATTGAAGTGGACTGTGACGTTCCACATTTGTTAGAAGGTCCACCTACTGACGATGAGTTAGATCAGTGTTCCTCTCAGCACTCCTTGACAACGCCAGTTTTTCCACCTTCACATGTAGTCAATAGCCCTGTTCCGGATACAGTTCACCCTGTAATTTGTAATCAACCAAAACACTCTCACACAGGCACAGTCCGTACTAGGGCCGGTAGGACCATTAAACCTCCACAAAGATTGATCTACGAGATGAATAGTCAGTTTGTGCATGATTCATCATCCCCAGTGATTTCTCTTTTTGATGTTGTGAAAAGCCTTTTTCATGGGTAACTGATGAGTCGGACTTTGTTTTGAGTGGATATTTTTTTTTTCTCTCTTAAGAAATCATTTAAATCCTTGACTTGTGCGTGTGAAGAAAGGTGTTTAGGGCATCTCTTTAGTCTATGTTAAGTCTGGATTTTGGTACCAGTCCATACTTGCATACCTCCTTTGGAGGAATTTTGTAATTGATCTGTACGCTGCAATGCGTCAAGGAGGTTCACATCGTTTCTCTTTTTCTGGTTCTTGTATTGTATTCTATTGTTCAGGCGCTTCCCCAGTTTAGCATAATTTAAGGGGGGTGCATGTAACGGAGTGTAAAATGTTAAATTATTGCATAAATGGGGACAGCGCCATCTGGCTGATGCGTGATGGCATTTAGTGTACGGAATAGGGACCGCCCACAGCAGAGATAATGAGACACGCTGTGGGTAAGTTGCACTTTTCGAGCAGTCGGAGAATTATCAGTTAAAAGTGTCCAAAACGCATAAAAAACTACTTCAATGTGAATCGATCTTGCAATGAACATGTTTGGTAACTTTTGATATGTGTTTGGCGTCGAGTGTGTCATTTTATATCGAGTTATTTTGACTTTGTAATCCGTGGCACAATCGTAATTAATCTGTGCATTGTCTTGTGTTTTATGTAGAACTGATTCTTTCTCCATAAAGTGAAACCCCTATTTCCACATTTATATCTCCATTGTGCAGGTAATGTGTATAAAATATGTTGTTATAATATGTTTAATGGATTAATTGTTTTATTCATGTAGTATTCTGTATATTCGCCACTAGGTGGGAATGTTTCTCTTTACATTTATTTCAATTGATATGTTCATCATTTCATTGAGTTGATTTGTGATTAATTGACTGGAAATGTCCTATTGTCAGTCTGAAAAATTGTACTCACTATACGATCACAACGCAAAGATTAGAAAAGAAAGAGCACTGTTTTAAATAAACAGGGCAGAGATAATGAGACACGCTGTGGCTCCACCCAGCAGAAAGACCGCCCAGGCAAGACCGTCACACAGGCATGCTTTGAAACTGGTTTAGAGACCATAAACAATTAAATAAAAGCTACAAGAAAAAATGTTGATTACTAAACTGTAAAAAAATATTGTTGGTTTAACTTAAAAAAGTAAGTAACCTGGGTTGCCTTAAAATTTTAAGTTGATTGAACTGGGAAAAAGTGAGTTAATACAATGAAGGAGATTAATTTAATCCTCAGAAACTCAAAATAATAAATTATCTCAACTAAATAAATTATTATAAAGTTGATTTGACAAAAGAAAATATGTTGTGATAACAAATCTTGAAAATATTTTTTTACAGTGTATGAATGTGTGTATTTTTGGTGACGGCACGTTTTATATGTGTTAGTTTGGGGACTATTATTTCCTATAATTTTGAGGATATTGTGTCATTAACCTCTGGAATGAGTGTTTTAACATTACAGATGGGTTAAGTGGAATGACAAACTTTTAAAAAGTTGACATTTCTGAGTCAATCTGATGAAAAGACAATACAGAACATGGGACGAGCTTTAATTGGAGTGGTTTTCCAGCTCTGTCTGCTATTGGTGATTATTAATAATTTTGTCATTTATGATATTGTTCTGAATTACTCTCTGGATTAGTATGTTAAATAAACCGGAATTGTAAAGTTGAAGATTGCCGTCCATTATGGGGTAAAAACTGTTCTCTAAATTCAACTGAGGGTCTACATTTAAATAGACGACTATGTGGGATCTTAATGATAAACGTAAATAAAAGAAATTATAGACTTGACGGCAGAGAGACAAAGTGACACATTGGACAAAGTCACTATCCAAATTATCCAGAGTGAGCTCCCTCATTTTTTTTTATGAAAGGCCGGTGGGCGAACAAAGGAGGAGTGAATATAACTTCTTCAGAAGTTTTTATTTCTCAAACCATTGAATGGATGTTTGACATTAGATGTCTAAGAAAACTACAATTTAGTTAATAAAGGTTAAATGAGAAAGCAGCTTTATGGCTGTCTTAGAGGTTGGGATCTGAGTAAGATAATATTTTCGTTTCTGTAAAACTGTAAAGATAAGTGGGACTGAGACGATACTGTTAATATTTTTAGACTTCTATTTTTCTAATATTCTTTAGACTAACCATTTGATAGACAAATACTGTGAAAAGTAGTTATAAGGACAAATAAAGTTGAAATTAATGATAAGAAACCAAGGGTTTTGAAGAATTAATAAAGTAATTTCCCTAACGAGGGAACTCGTGTCACTAGGCTGACAGCGGTGAGAGACTTGTTGGAAGAGGGAAGTGTAAAAAAAAACAAAAAGGTTGTTTTGTGAGATATGTTTGTGTGGATTGTAAGCAAACAATTATACTGGTTAGATGAGGCGTGTAGGTAAATAGGTAAAGATAGAAGAAATATAGGTTAAATTAAGTTTAAATGGTATGAAATATTTCAGAATAAAAATAAGGCATTGTATGATTAACAGGGTTTAACGTGATATAAAGATAAGGGTTTAACGTGATATAAAGATAACGAGTGAACAAAAGCTTTATTAAGCAGAATGGGGAAAATTCTGTATTTTAGTGGTAAAATAATAATTAAACTGATGATGTGGATTTGTTTTATTTTATTTCTATTTTTGAAACAATAATAATAAAACAGTTGTAAGATGTTATACAATTAAACTGATACATGCTATGTGACCGTAAACTGATTGATATTTTCAGTAAAGACTTAAAAGTGCTTGAATCGATTATCAGTGATCTTATTAATATTTTATTTTTTGTTGTTATAATTTTTGTTAGACAACCATTGTGTTTTGAACCTAAAGGGTCTATAAAGGGGGTAGTGAAAATAATGGATTAACTATCCAACGTTGTTTATGATAAAAGGATTTGAAAATTATGGTTTTAAATAAATTAATAAATAATAGGGCTTATATTCTGGTATTCATGATTATAGACAATGTCCTTATTTAGGATCTGAGTAGTGATTGCGGGTCTAGCCCATGCTAGGAATACAGCAACAGTGCTTGTTTATTTAGCCCGGCTTCCAGAGGATAAATATGTACTTGTTTCGTAATCAGTTATGTGTTTTATAAAAATGTTAACCTGACTGATAAATTAAGGAAGGATGACATTGATGTCCTGTTGTGAGTGGAAGGTGGGAGAGCCTCTTAATGGGGACTGGAATTTTTAGTATCCAGCATGTCCGTGACGAGGTGAAGAGACAAGTGTGACCCATCAGGGGATCATGCGTCACCACTCCCCCTTTCTGTAGTGACCTCACTGGTTAGACCAGACGTGGCGGTATTGGACCCCACATTGGTCTAAAACGGGGGACTGAAGGGGTGGTCAAAATCCCTTGCCTCTTCAGTATATATTTCATAATATCCTCTTGAATGATTATGTATTTCTTTTATAAAATCAATAATTAAGTATATTCATGGTTACGTAATCATTTATTGACATAAATGTATTCTTTGTGCTTTTGCTTGTGAAATAATATTCTTAAATGCATGCTGATGTAAGTCACCAGCTTCTTTTAGGTGCACAAGGCCATTTGTCTCTTTCTCTGGTCTCAGGAGAAAGGTTTATGGATCATAAAGGCGTCGTGAACACATATGTCCAACACATATGATACTTCTCTGTACCGATGGTTAAGCTATATTGAGCATTGCTTTATTGAACTTTAATTGTTATATTAAACTGTATTCTTTCTATTATATTTGCTTTCTGAGAAGCAAATGTTATCTGTTTTTCTCCCAAACGAGTGAATGTTTTACCATTATGTTTTGGTACACTTAACTGATAATAAGACGCTCAGACTCTCTTCAGCCTTGATAGGAGCTCCTATTTGCTAGTGTCCTATGTGAATGCAGTAACAGTGAAAATAATAGGGAAATAGAGATTTTGGTTTATGTTTGAGTGTTAAAACATAAAGGGGTCTTTGAAGCCAACAGTTTAAGGCACCATTTCTTTGTTGAAGTCTTACTCCAGTTAGACTAAAGTTTAGTGCTAGTCTTCTTGGTTGCAGGTTAAGGAACCACTGCCATTATTGGAGATTGAATGAGTTGTTGTTCTGGACACACTGGCGCCAGCAACCCAAATCTGTGACCTGGAAGGTCATGACGTGCCTCATCGATGGAGATATGTTTCGTCTATCTGTGTATGTGTGGAAAATTACTGTGTATCTATATCGTAGCCAATGAGAATCATTCAACGTGTAAGCAATGATGTAGTTTAGACCTTGAAAATGGTATAACTGCTGTGATCTTTGTAACTGTAAGGGGGCGGCCTACGAACTCCTGAGTGAGTCTTGAAGCTGACTTCTGCTGATGAAATTGCAAACTATGTTCAGTAAAACTTTCTTTAATTTTTATAATTCTGACTCCGGGTCTTCATTCTTCATATCTGGTTCTGGGTCCTTTAACTGTTAACACCTAACAGAAGAATCAGTGTTGCAGAGTCCAGAGTTTGACCAAGTTTTTACAGTGCAGACTGATGCTTTACAATTTGGCCTTGGGGCTGTACTTTTGCAGGGAGAACAAGGACACTTAAGACCCATTGCTTTTATCAGCAGGAAACTCCTTCCACGAGAGACACGGTATTCAACCGTAGAGAATGAATGTCTGGCGGTCAAATGGGCCTTGGACTCTTTCAGGTACTACCTAATGGGTAGGAGGTTTAAATTAGAAACTGATCATCGGGCACTGGTTTGGCTGGGCCGAATGAAAGACACGAATGCTCGTATAACACGGTGGTTCCTGGCTCTGCAGCCATTCGACTTTGAGGTTGTCTATCGGACTGGCTCGGAAAACTGCACCGCAGATTTCCTCTCCAGGACACCACGAGTGGTGTCTGGGGAAGGGGGAGGAAATGTCCCAGGGTAAGCCTGCGACTGTGCATGGACACACACACATACACATGCACGTTACGCGCATACACCGGCGTCATGTATTACAGTCTGTTAGCCGACATATATTTATGTATGCATGGACCTGTGTAACATTTGATATCATTGTGTTGCAAACTTGTTGTATAATGGTCTGTGTGTAGTTTTATCTGAGTTATGACCACTAGTAATCGTATACGAGTGCATATGATTATGCTAATAGAAGTGTCTTTTCTCATGCGGAAATAAATCACCACCACGAGTATTTGATTAACATATTTTATTGATTAAAGTGGAAGAGATATAGATGATGCTTACCATGTTGTGATGAGTCGTTGGCCAAATCTGTTCGGTTGAACATCCGGTCTATTTATAGGTCTTGTGTCCGCGCCAATTAGCGGCGCGTTCATGTGAGTGACGTCACTGGAGAGTTTATTCTCATAGTTTTTAAGTTATGGGGTTTCTTTGAATATATATATATATATATATATACTTGTGGATATGATTTATTATATATTTGTTTATTTGTATTTATTACTTTTGTTATTGTTTTTGTTTTCTTTATTATTATGCATTCCTGTAAGTGTATGAAATGTGTTACCTTTAAGGTGGTATGTTCCAGAGTAGGAGGAGTCAGGGCTATAAAATGACTCCAGAAAGTTATTAGGGGAGTGGAGAGATAGGAGGTGAAGGAGAGGTCTAGACAGACCATGGACTGCTTGTGAGTTTGTAACTCTGGGAAAATACTACTTATGTAGTGCTTTTGCACAGGTCAGGTTATGCTCTTTTGCTTGACCTTATGTTTGTGCAGTTATATATTTGGTTGCCTCTAAGTTTTTTTTTTTTGTTTGTTTTTTCTGGTTTTTTCCACAAATTCTGAGTGACTGTCACCCTGCACTGCAATAAAAGCACTGTTAACCCTGGCCAACTTTTTCCTCTGTCAATGGAAGCCTCCAACCGCTCAAGGCGTTCATAACAGGAGGGTTTCAAGAAAAATGGTCCTCGCTCCTCCAAAAACAAACTCCAGCATATTCAGGTGTCAGACACGACTGGATCTTCAAACGGCACAGGGTTCTGTGGTCAGATGAAACTAAAAAAGGGGCTTTTTGGCAGCAAACCCAGCAGATGTGTTAGGTGCAAACAGGGATGAAGAGTACCCCATGCCTACGGTTAAATATACTGCTGGATCTTGTATGTTGTGGGCCTATTTATTTGCTGGAGGTCCTGGACATCTTGTTCAGATACATGGTATTATGGATTCTATCAAATACAAAAAGATAAAAACATAAAAACCTGACACCTTCTGCTAGAAATCTTATAATGGGCCGTGGTTGGATCTTCCATCAGGACAACGATCCAAAACAAAAATCAACAAAAAAATTAGTTACGGAGCACAAAATGAAGCTTCTGCCATCTGTTATCTTGGCAAAAGTTTACAGATCTGAGGTTGCAAAAAGTTTTTAATAACAGGGTGCCAACAATTATGGCCAGAGTGTTTTGCAGAAAAACATTTATTTCATAGTGTGATTTACCCCCACTTTCATTTCTTTTGCTTCAATGAAAGGTTAGAATTTTGCCATTTTTTTGAATGGAAGATCAAAAGGATAAACAATGCAGAATTGTTTTTTACAGCCAGTTTTCATCACATTTACCAGGGGTCCCATTAATTCTGAGCACGACTGTATTTGACCAGGATTTGTTTCCAGGTATGACTAAAAATGGGTTTTTCAATTTCATTTATATTTTGATTTTATACATACATTTTTATGTATATATACACTACCGGTCAAATATTGTGAAATATTATGACAATTTAAAATTACTCTTTTCTATTTGAATATATTTAAAATGTAATTTATTCCGGTGATCAAAGCTGAATTTTCATCATCATTACTCCAGTCTTCTTTGTCACATGATCCTGCTGAAATCATTCTAATATGCTGATTTTATGCTCGAGAAACGTTCATTATTACTTTCAATGTTGAAAACAGTTGTGCACATTTTTTTTCAAAATTCTTTGATGAATGGGAGCATAGGAGACTTCTTTTAAAAACATTAAAAATCTTACAGATCTAAAACTTTTGACCGGTTGTGTGTGTGTGTGTGTGTGTGTGTGTGTGTGTGTGTGTGTGTGTGTGTGTGTGTGTGTGTGTGTGTGTGTGTGTGTGTGTGTGTGTGTGTGTGTGTTGCTGATGCACAGATGTACAGTATATTGTGTTTGTTGGTCTGTAGAGGAGAAGAGACTTCATCCACAGAACAAAGTTGAAAGTGGTGTGTATGTTTACTCAAAAGTCATGCCATGTTGCTCAGATAGACGGATGTTGGCCACTTCAGGCTATGATGCGGCACTGCAGGCCTTCTTATGGCCTTGACAAAATGTACTGTATGTGAGCCTGAAGTGGCCCACATGTAAAATGGCAAATATGACCCAAATATTTTAATTGTGGGCCTTTTTATGCAAAGATGCAGCACTCATGGTAATGTGTAATCTGAATGTAGGCCTAAAGTGGCCTATATGATAAATAATGAATATGGCCCAAATATAACAAACCAAATGTGGGCCACCTATGCCAAAAATGTGGTACAATCAACAATTACTAACCTGGATGTAAACCAAATATGGCCCACATATGTTGCAGCAAATGTGGCCCAGTTATCTTAAAAAAAAATCAGGGCCAGTTTTGGCAAAGATGAGGGACAGTAATCACTGTGAATCTGAAAGTGAACCCATGGGTGTCAGTGTGGTTTGAAATGTGCTGGGGACAGAGACACATTCATTTTTTTTTCTCTTTCGCTCTGGTCATGTACACCGTCCTGTAGCTTGCTAATGTAAATACATAATAATGTATACAAAAATGTGATGTCCTACTTGTTTTATGAAGAGGAAAGCCTGAAGTTTTTAATAATAATAATTCGTTACATTTATATAGCGCCTTTTCTGGGACCTAAAAGCGCTTCAACCACCACCAATGTGCAGCATCCACCTAGATGATGCGACAGTATCCATATTGGTCCAGAACGCCCACCACACTCCAGCTTACTGGTGGAGAAGAGACGAAGTGATGAAGCCAAAATAGAATATGTTTAAAAAGAATTAGACGTGACCCACTATTCTGCTTTAAGTAGCCTACCATGTTGACAACATGACATGACATGGTTTAATGTACCTAAACAATGATTACCAAACGATTACAGTTGTTGCAGTGTTATGAACAGAGAAGCGTGTAGCCAGCGAACGGCTAAATTGAGCTCGAGGTTATAAAAAAAGCAGTGGTTGGTACAAAATGAGTAATGGCGAAATCTGGTGGGGATGCGTATGAGTGAACCTAAAGTGGCCCACACATAACATGGCAAAATAAGTAAAATCAGGCCTGTTCCTCTCTCCACTGTCGTCGCTCCTCCTTTATGCCTCCGCTCCACCGTGAGAGATGCGAGACCGGTGCATCTCTGTGTCGTTCATTATCACCGGCCTTGCGCCGCTCTCATGTCCCTGTCCCTGTCCCTGTCCCACACACTCACTCAATGCATGGACGATCTGACAGGATTGACGTTACGTTACCTCGGGTGAGTGGCCTGACTTCTACACCTACCTTCTAGAGAAACCGAACGAAAGAGAAACTGAGGAGGGCATATAAATCTTTAGATGCCTATAACTATGTGCTGAATGGTCCTGTACAAGACTTGTGTGTATGATTCGCAGTTCTGCCGAGCCAGGGCAGAGAAGACAACAATGTAAACAGTGTAATTACGGTGCGATTTTAATCATGTGAATATTTTCTAGAAATAAAAAAATCAGATACAGCATATTCATTTTTCATTGATACTTGCACCAAACAACACAATAAGATGACATTTAAAAATAATAAAAGTAATAAGCTCCTTATTATGTAGCTGAATCTGTGCTGGTTTGCATTGGCCGCCTCCAGTTTTCACTTTGTTTTGCCCAGAGGGTTTTGCCTCCAGCTTGCGCCGTGACGTAACTGTGACGTCGGCGCAAAAGGGGTCTATAGGACCCCTGGGAGGAGCTAGAGGAGCTTGATTTTTTTCACAGATTATCTGTCTCATAGTTTACTGTCAAAAAATATTTTATCTTGCATTTGCCGAGCAGCGCGTTGATTACGGGTCAGCAATAAAGATTCTGTGATTCGATCTTGGATCTCGCGTGTGCCGAGGCAGGGTTTAGATTACGGGGCTGCATAAAGACTCGTGTTTAGGATCTCAAATTTGCCAAGGCAGCGTGCAGATTACGGGTTTTCATTAAGAATCTATGGCTTAGATTGTGCGCTTGCTGAGGCAGCGTGCGTAGATTATGGGTCTGCAAATCTGCTCTTCTCACGTTTGGCGAGGCAACATGTAGATAATGGTCCGCAATGTATAGGCTAATATTCACAGGTAACTGAGTTGACAGGAAATTTTCCTTTCTCTCATTCTCTTATGTTTATTTGAAAACTAAATTTGGATTTTGTTATTGTTATTGTTCGAGACTATAATATGAAGTCTACAGTATATTACTACACTATATTCTGCCTTTAAACTAAAACGTTTCTACTTGTCTGGTTGATATTTGGCCGAATTTAATTTTTGAGAAAATTAAATATGTTCTCATCTAATCTTTGAGTTAATTGTCTGTATTTATATACTATTCAGCTTTTTCATCCAGACTGTGTTTATTTGTCCGGTTGATATTTGGCTGCATTTATTTTTTTGAGAAAATTAAATATGTACTCATCTTTTCCTTGGAGTTAGATGTCTGTTTAAATATGTTTATGTTTATTATGTTTATTATTTTGATCCCCATTAGCTGCTACATTAAGCAGCAGCTATTCTTCCTGGGGTCACAACATTTTAACAAAAAACTTAACATCAAAGCTGTACAACAATAAAGACAGATACAGAAGTGCACACAACATCATAAATCATCAAACTCACACACACACACACACACACACACACACACACACACACACACACACACACACACACACACACTAAACATAACATCAGAATACAAGCTCTTAAATATGCAGAATATTACCACTCTCTGGGTACAACACAAAATATGAAAATCACATTTCAATTATTATAGCTCATTGTCCAGTCATTATTAATTATAAAAATTACAATTACTCCAAAGTAAATAAATACAATCTCAATCTTTTGGAAAAACTAACATTGTGACTCTCTGAGACCAAAAATAATGGGAGCGAGTTCCATGCCACCACTGCTCTGTAACACGATGTCCTTTGAAGTTGATTAGTTCGACAGACAGGTAACAAGAAACGCCCTTCACTTGATTGACGAGTGGAATAAATATGAACGTCACTGAAGAAAGTCAATCTACCATAAATAATTTCAGGTGCTTTAGAAATAATTATATTTTTTAAGAATTTAATAAGAGAATAATTAATTCTACTTCTTACATGAAGCCATGCTAACTGATTATGCATATCTCTTACACTTGTTCTAAAAGAACAATTTAGAACAAGCCGACATGCTTTGTTTTGTGCAATCTGTAATTTGTTTAAATTGTTCTCTGTAGTTGAAGCCCAAATAATGGAACAATAGTCTAGATGACACAAAACTATTGATTCCACTAAAGTTTTCCGTATAAAAAAAAGGTATACATTTTCTACAATGACGAACTGTGGCCATACTCCTGCCCATTTTATTCAATATTAATTTTATATGAGCGTTCCAGGTCAACCTGCTGTCCACAATCACACCGAGCAATTTGGCCTCCGCCACTTGTTCAATTATCAAACCACCAACTGACAAATTCAAAACGGGGGAATCTTTTAAAAGATGATTAGATCCCAACATCATACATTTACTCTTCCCAACATTAATCTTCAATTTATTTACTCTATTCCACTTTTCAATTAATTGTAATTCATTATTTAATACAGTATTAAGTCTGGTAGAGTCATGATCAGACAAAAAAATAGTTAAGTCATCTGCATACAGAGCAATAGTGGCACGCTTCAAAATAAAAGACAAATCATTAATAAAAATAGAAAACAACAGTGGTCCAAGGCAGCTCCCTTGAGGCACTCCACAACACAAGACCTTTGTATCAGAATAACTACCATTAAACAGTACATTAAACTTCCTATCAGTGAGATAACTATGGATCCACTGAATTGCACACTTTTCAAATCCATAACACCTTAATTTATCTAATAATAGATCATGATCAATTAAATCAAATGCCGCACTAAGATCTAACATTACAGTACCAACTAATTTTCTTTCATCAATTTCTTGCAACCAATCATCCGTCATCTGAACTAAGGCTGTTGTTGTAGAGTGTCCTTTCTTATAAGCATGTTGATAAGGTGAATTCAATTTATTTTTAGAAAAATACAAATTAATTTGATCATAAACTATTTTCTCTGTAATCTTACTCAAAATTGGTAGAATACTTATAGGTCTGCTATTTTTCCCAGAAAAATTTTCCTTTTTATTTTTTGGAAGAGGCACAATTTTGGCTTTTTTCCAGTTATCAGGAAAAACACATTTTTCTAAACTTAAATTAATAATATAACATATAGGCTTAGTTATCACATCAGCAACCATCTTTCATAGTTTGACATCCAATTCATCAACACCAGGAGGTTTATATTTCATTAACTTTAATGTATTTTCTACTGTAATAAGACTTACTCTGTCAAATTTAAATGTACATGATTTATAGAGCATAATTGTATCTTTAATTGTCTTAAAAGAGAAATCAGAGTGTTCCTGTGAGATCATATCTTTTTGTAAATTCTGAACTTTCTTTGTGAAGTAATTTCCTAAAAAATTCGCTATATCAGAAGGTTTAGTCAAAAAAGTGTCACCTACATCTAAAAATGTTGGTACAGATTTATCTCTCCGTCCTGTTAATTGGTTTAATGTATTCCATAATTTATTCCTGTCTAATTTTGCTTCCTCAAATTTATGTTCATAATAGATCCTCTTTTTTGTTCTGTTTAATTTTGTAACAAAATTTCTTAATTGCTTGTACCTTTCCCATATTCCTATATCCCTTGATAAACTTGCCTCTGACTTTAATTGATCTCTTTTCTTCATATATTCTCTAAGTTCGGCATCTAACCATGGAGAAGCAATATTTCTTACTGTCATTCGTCTTAATGGAGCGTGTTTATTAACAATTGGCATTAATAAATCTGTAAAAACCTTCAAAGCCAGTTCAGGATCCACTTCCTCTAATACTTGTGACCAATCTGTATTTCTTATATCAGCACAATAACTGGCCTCATTGAAATGTTTAAACATCCGTTTAATTATTATTTTCTGTCCTGGTTTGATGATTTTGGTTTTTCTGTTAATCGCAATTAAATTATGATCACTAAAACCAACACAAATAGAAATTGCTTTCGAACACAAATTAGTTGCATTAGTAAATAGTAAATCTAAGCATGTTTCTGTTTTTGTCCCATCAGCATTATAAAAAATTCTTGTTGGCTTAGTAACCACTTGTGACAAATTGCAGGTATCTGCTATAGACTGTAACTTATTTTTCAATAAGCAATTATTCGAACTCCAATCAATGTTAGGTCACCCAAAAAATAAATCTCCGTGTCTAAATCACAAACTGAATCCAACATATAACAGATACGATCTAAACAGACTATTGGTGCATTGGGTGGCCTATAGCAGCATCCAACTAAAATAGGCTTTAAGTGTGGCAACTGCACTTCCAACCACAACGCTTCAACCCCAATACAACCAAGGTCAAGTCTAGTCTTTGCTGGTATATGATCCTTAACATAAAAAGCCACTCCTCCTCCATATATATTTCTGTCATATCTATATAATAAATACCCATTTACATGCAAAAGGGAGTCCTCAATAGTTGCATCTACATGCGTCTCAGATATTGCCAAAATATGCAAATTATTATTTTCCAAAGTTCCAGCAATATCCTGCATCTTATTGCGCAAACTACAAATATTCAAATGAGCTATTTTTAACCCTTTATTTGGGAGTATTTTTTCCATCACCATTTTTTATTTTACCCAAATAGTAACTTCTGATTAGACATAAAGAGCCAAGTAAACAAATTAAACAAAAAAGACACACAACACACAAAGACACACACACCCACACAATAATACAAATGCACCCCCATATTGCCAACATTTGTTAACAGGAACTAAGATGTACACCAACTCAGACAGGCCTACTATTACACATTACTTCGATGGCCATGAAATCATATCATAAGTCATAAATCAAATCATACCAGCAATTGACCATACGTGTTCAATCAGTCTTACTTTGCACCACAGGTTCGACCACAGTCTTGTAAAATGTCTCTGCAGCTAAGTGATCAGTAAACTTAATAGTTTCTTCGTTAAAAGTCAAAATCAAAATAGCTGGATGAATGATCCCGTGTTTTACTCCTGCGCTCCACAGCTTGTTCCTGACCTCACGGAAACGTGCCCTGGCCTTCACCGTCTCAGCAGTGAGGTCCGGAAAAATGCGCAGCTTCATCCCACGAATCTCAAACAGCTTTTCTTTCCTAGCTAAACGTAGAATCTCCTCTCTCGTATCCATCCTATGCATCCTCACGATCATTGCACGTTGACCAGATTTAGCCGTAGAACCAACGCGATGGGCATTTTCCAGTTCAGGTGCGCGATGGAGTTTATCCTTAAACAAATCATTGAGTAAAGCGGACACAAAACTTGTTGGATTCCCCTTCTCGATATCTCGAACCAAGCCGAGAATGCGGATATTATATTTCCGACTATGATTCTCCAAACGATCGGCTTTCTCTTTCAAGTCCGTGTTCTCTTTACGCAAGCTTTCGTTTGCACACTCCAGCGCCGTGACCCTGTTCTCCATATGGTCGAGCGCTTCCTCAATAGCAGCAACTTTATTGGAACAATCAACCATGTCTTTTTTAACGGCATCAAGTTGCGGTTGAAGTTTATCAACAGCCGCATTGATTTCTTCCCTTATTATATTTCGAATAAGATCAGACAGCTCCTGCATGTTGAAATCCTTTCCCGCTGCCATATCAATCTCCGACACCTGTTCAACGTGGCCAAGTCCACTTAGCTTAGTTTGCGACCTCGTTTTCTTCTTAGACATATCCCAACTTTCTCATCGGATCACGTCGACCTTTATACTTGACTGACCATCATTATACATCAAAAAGACTTTTTATTACCAGTATTTTCACATATTCGTCTGAGATTGGCGTTCTCCCGATCTGCTCAGCTTTGACGCATGCGCAATAATGTTATAGGCTATATAGAATAGAATATAGGCTACTATTCAGCTTTTTCATCCAGACGTTTCTACTTGTCTGATTGGTAAGTGGCTGCATTTAATTTTTGAGAAAACTATAAGGTGCACATGGTGGCCTTAGCTCTCTTTAAGTTGTGTATCCTTGGGGAGACACCCTGTTGTACGTTTCCTTCAGAGGTGTCTGACCAAGATACTAGGAATATGGCTGCCTCAAAGGTTATGACTTGAATCTAGGTTCCACTCCGGGGTCTAGGGTTCTTGCTTCTTAGTGTGCGCAATGACTTCACACAGAACAGGCATTTGCTATTATGGCGTAGTGGGTAGGTGTTCCCACTGCATCTTGATGCAGCTCGAGTTCCCTTGAAAGGGGACGTCTCCTTGCTATTCTCCCTGCATGCCTGTGATAGACCTGCTTCGGCCTATCAGAAGATAGCGCGGTCTGTTGTCAGGTGTGCTTTATAGTTTCCTAGTCGATGACGTCACCCGCCTATGACGTCTTGTCTCTCCACTGGACTGATTATACATGTGCTTCATGACGCAATCACGCCGGGGCGTTCCCACGGCGTCTCGACGCAGCGTCTCGTTCCCTCTCAGGGAACCAGGGTTACAGTCGTAACCTGGGACGGTTTCAATTTGTTACACCACCCCAAAAATTTTTTGGCACCAGGCGCCACTACTTAAACATGCAAATTAACAATAATACTGGTGTAAAAACCACAAATCAAAGGACTTTTTACTCATTTCACAGCTCAACAACACCAAACAGATACTTTCTGTTTGTGGGATGGATGTTAGTGGTTCATAAATATTAAATATATTTATATATATATATATATATATATATATATATAATATATATATAAATATGTTTGTGGGATGGATGTTAGTGGTTCATAAATATTAAATATATTTATATATATAAATATATAATATATATGAATATATTTTTCATTTATTTTTAAAGTGGAATAAGATTATTCTGTCAAACACTAGTGCCGATGTTCATTTGAAGCAATGCTATCTGCTCTGAGTTTTCTCTCAGAGAGGATCCCACAGCATCTTCTCTGTTTATCTCTCTCTCTCTGTTCTCTGTAAAAGAAGGAAAGAATCACAGATGGTGAAAAGACAGTAATGACTTGATGCTGCAACTACATGTAGTGTGTTAGTGTTTCTAAATTTGCAATACACTGATATAGAGTGTAAAAAACATAGATTTTTATCAATACACTGATAATAAGAATGTGAAAATCAGCGATTTGTTTTTGATCGAAGACAAATTTAATTTAAATGTCAGTCTTGCTTATATGGGCTGTTTATATATGTTTGTTTTCTTTTTAATACTGGTGAATGGATGACTTCTAACTTTAAACTAAACCATTTTTATTTTAGAAATGTTAACTAAACATTACTAGCAGATTGTACTGTATATTTAACTACTGAAACTGGATTTTATTTAGTAGAAAGTTGTGTGCATTTTATAGCATCTTCACAGGGATCTGATCACTGATCAATAACTTGAGCTACTCACCATGAACAGTAACTCGGAATTGCGTATATTTGGTCTCTCTGCTGCTAATGATCTTGAGTTTATAAAGTCCAGAGTCAGTGTTTGTGGTGTTTGTGATGATCAGAGATCCAGTCTGATGGTCCAGCTCCAGTCTGTCTCTGAATCTCCCACCAGCACCATCATATGTAGATGTCCTCTCATTCTCTATATCAGCTTTAGCTATGAGATTGTCTTTGGGGCCGAACATCCACAGTATCAGAGCATCTCTATGTAGTTCGTTGACATCAGTGTTTAGTTTGGCACAATCTCCCTCCAACACTGACACTTTGTTTTCTTCATTTGTTACAACAGCAAGAAGAGAAAGAGAGAAAATGTGTGCAGATTAACATCTCAGGTGCACTGAATGCTTAGGCTAAGTCAGAAAACTTGGAATACATTTAGATGAATTTCATTTTCATTTCTGTCTCCTTATTAAAGCCCTGGTTAAGAGTTTGATGTATTGTCATAATCTTACAATCTGCTAGTGGAATTTACTTGTTTTACTTTCTCATCTCACTGTTTACCAATGTCGGGGAAAGTTACTTTTAAAAGTATTGCATTACAACATTGTGTTACTTCAAAAATAAGTAACTACTTGTGTTAGTTACTTTTTATGAAAGGTAATGCATTACATTACTTTTGTGTTTACTTTTTCTCACCAGGGCTGGGCTTGCTTGTTTGTTTGTTTTTTTAATATAAATTAATATATTTGGCAAAAGTTAAGGCCCTGTCATACCATAAGTGAAATGAATAAGCCTCAGGCAAACCAAACCAAACAAACCTCTCAGCTGCTGATATTCTGGATTAAAGAACAATAGGATACAGGAGAAGGAAGTTCAACACTCTTATTTCTAAATATAATCTAAAGTATTATTAGTATGGTTGAATTAGATCATTGAAGGTTAGCAGCAAAGACGTTGGTTAATAAAGTGAGATTACATACATAAAGTAAATTTGTGTTATTTAATCGTTATTTATAAAAGTTGAGTAAAATTCTGAGATTGCATTTTACAGTATTTAAAGTAAATTGAAGTAACGTGTTAAGGCCTGTTCACACCGGGACGAATTTGGCACACGATATTCGCGGATGTTTAATGCCTCGTGACTAAACAATGGGCGCCAATGGGAAGTGTGCAGACGGACTCGGAAAACGCCACGCATAAAAGCGGCATTTTAAAAAAACAAAATGCCTCGGGTTCGTTTTTTTAGTTTGACGCGCTGCGTCAAAAACTATCCGACCAATGAGATTGTCGCTTTTGCTCACATGCTTGGAGCTTCTGAAGTTACAGTAAAACACAACTTGGAGGCGCTCAAACACAAATCGGTCTTGCCGAGCACACATACGTAACGGAGAAGAAGATATACGCCAAGTAGTGTCACCGTCTACACTAGCTGTGTCTGAAATCGCTCCCTATCCACTATATAGTGCACTGTATCGGGTGTCGGCCATTTTGTAGTGGTGTCCGAATTCTGAGTGAACGACATCATTCCCTACATTCATTCACTACTTTTACCCACAATCCTCTCTGAATTCGAGTGTACATTCGATGTACACTCGCTGAAGCCCTATTTCCCACAATCCAATGCGGAGAGAACTGAGCGCGCATGAAAGTCCGGCGCGAGCAAGTTTAAACCAGAGATTACATTACATCCAGTGGAGGATTTGAAAAATATCCGTTAATCGTCGTTTTGAACATAATAACGGTCGCCGGAGGGCGCTCGACGACACGTCATCTGTGAACGTGAGAGTTGATGTACAATTTCAGTCGATGAAACTACAAAGCTGGCACGGAGGTATAATTACAAAATAAGGTCATTATGATTGTTATTGTTGTTAATATTATTTTATAAAGTAGGTAATGTAAGATAAAAGGAGTTTTATCAGTACGCGTGACAAAGCCTTTTCTGCGACAGCTCCAACTCTCCGATGCACAGTGTAAACGTCAGCGTCCGAATTCACTCACTTCATCTCGTTCACTCCTTGCAGATATAGTGCACTCAAATGCCATACACTATATAGGGATTAGTGAATGAGTGAACGAGTGAGCGGTTTCAGACACAGCTACTGTCAGGAAGAAATAAGACGAGGAAGATGCAAGGCAAGATGAGTAGAGCTGCTGGTCTCGTTGGTGTTAGAACATAAAGAACTATGTGACAAACGTGACTGCGACTACAAACATCTTGATAAAAGAGTTATGGAGTGGAATTGCAGAGCAAATGGGCGCCATCTAATGTCAGGGAATGATTTTGCATGTTTACTCGGCTCATCGTCAACGAAAATCGCTTGGGTGTGAACAAAAACGCGTTTAAAAAAACGCTAACGAATAAAGTGTGCTGATATTCGTCCTGTTGTGTACAGGCCTTTAAATTACTAGTTTATTGAAAAGTAATCTGATCACGTAACTCAAGTTACTTGTACTGAGTTTCCCCCAACACTGATCTTTACTTTTAGTGCATTGTCTTGTGTCCTGGATTCCCAAGTTTCTAACACACTGCGGAAATATGCTGTCACCAGCAAAGTCACACAATACAGAACAATAGCTGTTCAGTTGCAGTTTGTCTTTGAAGGTTAGTTCATTTCAGAGCATCTAAATTGTAGTTCTGTAGATCTAAACAAATCATTTTCACATTAAAAGACATGATATTCTCACCTTCAGCAATAATAGCAAATCTCTTGCATATGTTCCCTGTGTGGCTGATGATCTGCAGTTTATAAACATCAGAATGTGCAATGCTGATGTTCCAGATGGTCAGAGATCCGGTCCGATGATCCAGCTGTAGTCTGTCTCTGAATCTCACATCATTACCATGATAAACTGAGGTCTTACCGGTGGCTCTGTTGATTTTAGCAATGCAAGTGTCATTTTCTCCATGTGTCCACTGTATCTTACTGTCTTCCTCTAGGTCGGTAATATCAGTGTTTAGAGTGACTGAGTCTCCCACTGTCACTTTCAGTGTATCCACTTCATGCCACGGCACCACATGCAATAGAAAAATATAGAAAAAAATATGATCATAAGAGTGTGCAGGTGAACATCCCAGTTCTCTGAATGCTTAATATAAGGGTATTAATATTATAATTTCATTAAAAGACTTAAGCTACTCACACCATACTGTAAGTCTAAACTTCTTATACGAGACTTTATCTCTGCTGCTGATTTGTAGGTGATAATCTCCAGAGTCTGTGATTTTGGTGTTTGTGATACTGAGAGATGCAGTCTGATCATCCATCTGCAGTCTGTCTCTGAATCTCCCATTAGCATTGGTTGTTTGATTAGTGTTTCTATCTCTTTTAGCTATAATGGTGTCTTCAGATGCAAACCTCCAGAGAATCTGATCATCCCTCTGTAGTTCACTAACACCAGTGTCTAGAGTGACGTTTTCTCCCTCTGAGAATCTTAGTGAGTCCACTGTATAAAGAAATGTGAATATGAGAACAAATAAGAGTGAACTGGTGAATACTGAACACAAGACATACGTGCAATGTTAAGCTCTTTCTGCTTTATATGTTTTAATATCATCCTCTGGTGCTCTTACAATTTTACATTTGTTTAAGATTTTTTTGCTTCATCGGAATGGTACGAAACTTGGTAAAGGTTTTGGCACTTGCTATGTGAAAAAAAATCATGGACATGATGATGATTCAAACCAGTTAAATTGTCCTGAAAGAAATAGTCACACTTGTGCTCCCCAAGGTCAAAAATGAGCCCATTGGAAATTAATGGGAGACAAATTTCCTCTAGTGGAAACTGTTGGTACTTCAGCCGGACATCTCCTCACTGAAAGCTCATTTTCTGAGATATCAGGCTCAAATTTTGAACACAACTGGTTTAGATTTATGGCTTTGATTTTCATTACAGTTTTAGAGTAAAACATGTTTTTGAAAATATATATTTCATATAGAAAATAGTATTTTTTTTGTAATCTGCCAAGGGTCATCTTTGAAAAGAGATTAAAAAGAGAGTTTAATAAAAAAGATTGAAAAGGGAGTTCAAGTTGGATATCTAATCTGGAAGGTCTATGCTCAAAAAGTGAATAAATGGATTATAAATTCATATAAGATTGTAAATATAATTCAATACCATAAATCCCTTCAAAAAACTAAATATTAAATAAAAAACATCAATCTAAAATATAGTACATTAAAATCATTGAAATAAAAAGTTTTTATTGAAATAAAATAATTTCTGGGATTTTCACTGGCAGGCAAAGAACAGAGGATTAATAGTTTATATGTTTAATAACACCGACCAGATTCAAACCTTGAATCCCCATGAGCAAACAGTTCATCATGTCAAAAGCCTGCGGACACCACCTGGAACACTGCTCTGACCACATTAAGGTGAATTGTTAATTAAATCTGTGGAAGACCATTATGTGAGGATAAGTGGATGGGAAATGTAGAAAGTGATTTGAGCTGAAAATGTATGGAAGTAAAATAATGTCAAATGTTTTTGAAACAAAAAGCATGTTGAATTGCACCAATTAAAAAAATGCATTGCATTAACCATGCTTGCATTTTAATCCATTGTATTTTTAAGGTTTGCATTTTTATGGGCTGAAATTCAACATGGTTGAATATTTAAGCTGTGAATATTTCATTTAAAAACATTTCAAACACATTTTCATGATTAAAAATTCAATAATCGATATTCAGCTTTCATATTTCACTTCCAAAATTTTCAAAATGTTTAAAAATACAACCTATAATATTCAACAGGCAATTTTCGGTCCATTTTATTTCGCCTTGAAAATTCGCTTCCACAAATTCAGTGGTTCAAATTCGACAGTAAATTCAACGGTGACGTCCAGGAACTGCAGGAAAAGCAATAGATTACCAAGCATACGCTCCATCTGCTGTTAGTCGGCTTTACCAGCAGGGGGTGCAAGCGCGTGTTGAAGCAAAGCAACAGGAGAGGCCTTCACAAAACGTCATTTGCTGAAATGGACAGAGCGATGAGTACGAGTTATAATTTATATGTGTGTGGAAAAGGTTGATTAAGACACAAAACACACGAGCGTTTACTCAAGTGTCTTATAAGACTTATTTTTACCCCCGTGCAAAGTAGGTGGTTTGTCCACTGCAAAACTAAATTCTCTCGCCGTTGACATTGATAGTAAAACAACTGTAATACACTGAGACAGAGTGAATTGTTTGTTTTAGTCACTATGACAGAATACTAAATTGATGGCTGGGTTTTACATGATGGCAAAGGCAATTTTATTTGAATAGCATCATTAAATACAACCAAATTACAATTATAAATTAAATTCAGAAATTATAAATTAAAAATTACATCTCTACCATGATATCTGTTAATCTCTGTGTTATAACGTAAATTGTGTCAGCCATTATCCAGGGCTGCGTACAGTAGGGAATGCGGAGGTACGTCATGCCGTGTTGTATTATGGGACGTGGGCCCCATCTTTACAGGCACGATCTTTGTTTACCTTCGGGATAATAGTGGGTGTTTGGCTAAAACGAGGCAAAATTGAAGAAGAACGGAAGAAATGGGGATGTTTAAAGAAAAAGAGAAGGGACCCTACCGGGATAAACTAAATGCTACTGCCAAAAAAACGTAATTTGGACAAACGATCCGCGATAAACAACGTTGATACATCTGATTTAGTTTTGGTGTTCGAAGCCTAGGCCTATGCTAAGTTGATTACTATTGTACATAAAGTTCAAGCTATTTTACCTGAAAAGCAGCTCTCATAGTTAATGTTAACTTGCTATTTTCAGCCCATATGTTAAGTTTTCATAGGTTGTGCAAGAAAAACATTGTACATTACTTTATAATGCCACAAAATGTTGTAACTTGTTAAATACAACTGTGCCTTATTGACATCATTTAATGATGACGACACGTGTAAAAATGAGGGTATTTGGTAGTTTATTTTAAAATAGTTTGATGTATCTTTGCCCATTTATGTGTACTTAAAGGGTCTTTGCGGATGCAATCAGTACAGAAACAGAGAAGTCATGTTTTTATATAACTGCTTAATAAATACACTAAGTGATCACTTAGTGTATTTATTAAGCAGTTATATAAAAACATGATTCACAAACATTTTTAAAAAGGCATGTAAAGAGATGTACAGAATATCAAAGCAAATTGTTAATTGAAAACAAAATAAATATAATTTGATTCATGTCTCCTAGCTTTATCATCTGCTAAAATGAACCACAAATTCAACTATCCTCCTAACTGTTGAGTCATCGATGAATATACAATACACAACCTCTTGCTTTGTACAACTTTTAACAAACATAGTATGCGGTGGAGGACACTAAGTAAAGTTTTTCCTCATTATTGCGTTTTTCCTCAATATTTCCTCATACCCCACGCAATCCGGCGTCTTCTCCTCAGCTCCTCGACCTGCTTCCCTTATTGTTTATTCCAAGAAAGAAAGGTGGAAAATGTATTCCTTTGTTCAGTTTCCTCCCTGAACGATCGTGTGACATGCTATGGAAGTTGAACTGAACAACCATATCGACGTTTATTAAAATCTCGACAGAAAATCAAAACACAGCCTCCAACAACACATGCATTTAAATACAGCGGTATAGGCTTTATGCGGAGCGTCATGTGACCAAACCGGAAAACAGGTCTCATCGCATCCGCTTGTCATAGAAAGTGTTAACGGCCGTAAGAACTGACTACGATATCTATGGATTTTTAAGGTAATCAGCTAACCTACCTAGTTCACTCTGTTATTGGCGTTTTATTCCATTTAAATATCTAAACGTTACTGTGAAGACGAAAAAATATAAAACGTTTAAATATCAATCTGCATATGTGAGGGACATTGGTTATGATAATCTTTGCTCGCTCCTTTTAAGTTATCTTGAGTAAAACCGCAAAAAAATTCATGAAGCACATATACAAAAGACCTGGACCGGAAGCGATGAGACCTGTTCAAACAGAATGCGGAAGTAAGTTGTGCATAGAGCCTATTGGGCGCGATCCTGTAAATATGGCGGCGGACGCATAATGCAACATGGCGTGACGTCATCTCCACATTCCCTGTAGGGGTATTTGTCATCTTATTTGATATTTTATTTGCTCTTTTTGCCCATTTGGAGCGCGCGTCACGTCACCTATAGCGTCGCGCCTGTCACAAGATCTCAAGACCCTGACCCTCCGATGAGAGCACATAAAGTGCAATCCATTTCTTATTTACCATTTTTTTCATCTTATCGTAAATTTTATTCGCTCCTTTGCCCGTATTGGATCGCGTCTCGTATTTCTTAAGCCTCGGGTCAGCCACAATCTCTCACTGTTTTAATCTACCAGACACTCCGATTGATGCACGAAAACACAAAGACAATGCAATCCTGCTCTTATGTACCCTTTTGCCATCTTATCTTATATTTAATTAGCTTGTTTGTCCCGTAATAGAGCGCGTTTCATGGTGTTGCCTTAAAACAGTGAGAGATCGTGTGGCTGGCCAAACGCTTAATAGCCACGAAACGCGCTCCAATACGGGCAAAGGAGCGAATAAAATATACGATAAGTCACGTTATAACACAGAGATTAACAGATATCAAGGTAGAGATGTAATTTTTAAAATTATAATTGCTGAATTTAATTTATAATTGTAATTGGGTTGCCATCATGTGTAAAACCCAGCCATCAATTTAGTATTCTGTCATAGTGACTAAAACAAACAATTCACTCTGTCTCAGTGTATTACAGTTGTTTTACTATCAATGCCAACGGCCAGAGAATTTAGTTTTGCAGTGGACAAACCACCTACTTTGCACGGGGGTAAAAATAAGTCTTATAAGACACTTGAGTAAACGCTCGTGTGTTTTGTGTCTTAATCAACCTTTTCCACACACATATAAATTATAACTCGTACTCATCGCTCTGTCCATTTCAGCAAATGACGTTTTGTGAAGGCCTCTCCTGTTGTTTTGCTTCAACACGCGCTTGCACCCCCTGCTGGTAAAGCCGACTAACGGCAGATGGAGCGTATGCTCGGTAATCTATTGCTTTTCCTGCAGTTCCTGGACGTCACCGTTGAATTTACTGTCGAATTTGAACCACTGAATTTGTGGAAGCGAATTTTCAAGGCGAAATAAAATGGACCGAAAATTGCCTGTTGAAAATTATAGGTTGTATTTTTAAACAGTTTGAAAATTTTGAAAGTGAAATATGAAAGGTGAATATGGATTATTGAATTTTTAATCATGAAAATGTGTTTGAAATGTTTTTAAATGAAATATTCACAGCTTAAATATTCAACTATGTTGAATTTCAGCCCATAAAAATGCAAGCCTTAAAAATACAATAGATTAAAATGCAAGCATGGTTAATGCAATGCATTTTTTTTTCAATTGGTGCAATTCAACATGCTTTATGTTTCAAAAACATTTGACATTACTTTACTTCCATGAAAATGGTTGACTAAAGTCAGAATTAAAAATCACAAATTGACCCAGTTTTCTTATTGGATGTTGCCTGTCTAATTATGAGCTATTAGGACATGTACAGTAAAAAGTCATAATTCATAATTTAACCAAAATGTAACAACTTGCTCCTTACTTTCTTCATGCTCTGATTCAAAGTTGAAAACACACCTCTTCTCTGCTGATATTAAATATTTAACAGCATATAAATCAAAACTGCTTAATGCTACTGATTGAAATGTCGACCAAGGACAAATTAGGACTGTCAAGCCAGTTTGATTCTTTTCATTTGTGCAGACATCTAGTCATTCTTGAACCTGCTAACTGTCTAGCCACACCCTGGCAACCATTTAGAGGACCCGACCAACCCAAACCCAAAGAGGGATATCTTCTGAACGTCATAGAGTTGGTTCATATCATTCATACTGACAAGCAGCTCTTGGAGTATCATCATCATTGGCAGCTGCCAAGACACTCCCTAGACTCCCCACTTGCCGTTTCATGACTTTGGAAGTAAGCTAACACCCTCAGTGATTGGGCCCTAATAACCTGCAGCAAAAGCAACAAGGCTAGATTTGATAATGCTGTTTATACTGAAAGATTGAGCTACTCACCATAGAGAACAACCTTGAATCTTTTGGATTTGGTCTCTCTGGTGCTGAAGAGCTTCCACTGATAATCTCCTGAGTGTGTGATTTTGACGTCTCTGATGGTGAGATCTCCAGTCTCACTGTTCAGCTGCAGTCGGTCTCTGAATCTCTCGTCATCTCCAAGTGAGGTCTCATTGGTCTTTACAGAAATTTGAGCGATGACATAGCCTCTAGGTCCGAAACTCCAGAGGATTTGATCATATCTCTGTAGATCCGTTATACCAGTGTGTAGAGTGACAGAATCTCCTTCTGTAACTTCTTTTGTCTTCCTTTCATCTATTCACAGCACACAGAGAAGGAAAAGGACATTTTTCAGAAATAAAATGTAACTGTCAGTGATATCAGTAAGCAGACACAAATTAGGGGATAACCCACAAACAAAGTCCGACTGGTAACCCGAACGTGCGGGTTCAATTCTCAGTACCAGGAGGAAATGATTGACTGAGTTCCCCTTGAGCAAAACACCTAACCCGAAATCAACCAAGAACTCCACCGATGTTAATCTGAAAAGCTATAGTTAAATAGCTTGTAAATGCCCAGTTCTCTCAGGCTACATCTACACTAATCTGGATACATTTGAAAACAGCGTTTTCGCTTAAAAAAGGCTCTCCGTCCACGGGTTTTCCAACGTTTCAGTGTGGATGAGAGCCCCATAGATATTTATATTCATAGATATCCACTCTTAGAAGAAAAGGTTCTATATAGAACCTTTAAACTAAAGGTTCTATCAGCGCTACGTATTTGGAACCCCTAAAAGGTTTTATACACAACCCTTTTTAAGGGTTCAATAATAAGAACCCTTTAGCTTTAGGTTCTTTGTAACCAGGAAAAAGGTTCTATATGGAACCTTTTGGGTTCATTCATTATCATTTGTTTTGTCCTTTTCGGATTAAATATTTCATATTATTGACAAACATCAAGACCCTAAAATGTATTTGTGAATGTGCATGTGAATGATCACAAAATTCAAGATATGGGGGTTAGAAAATGTATATATTTATATCATTTTATGAAGTTAATATCACACGAAGAGTGCCATTTCAGTTTTTCTTCTCCAAAAATCAGCATGATTAAAATATGATATTAAGTTACTACAACAGTTTAATAAACAATAATTTAATTACAACTACATAATGTTGCGGAATGATATATGAATGAATAATAGCCTATAAAGAACCTTTGTGCCAAAAGGGTTTTTTTCTTGTCATTATAGAACCTTTTTTTTTTTTTAGCATAAAAGGTTCTTTGGAGTTGAATATAGAACCCTTTGCTTCATAGAACCCCAATGAACCCTTTTTTCTAAGAGTGTTCACTCTCAGTCACCGTATGTTTGGTCTAAAACGCAACTGCTCTGATGTTTTGATGCAGGACAGCAAATGTGAGTACATTCTGTCATCTTTGCAAGACTGTGATATGAAGAGTGTGCAAAGTTTTAGCAACAATGTGAAAGTGAATAGCACATAACAATCACAATAACGGTAAAAACATGAATATTTATTGGTACAAAACAGTATGCGTCACATGACTAAACTTACATCATAATTTTTCAATACCTGCGTTTTGACAGTCAACACTACAAAGCAAAAAAAAAAAAAGTCAAATGTATGAAGAGCGTTTTCAAAAAGCTTAATTTTCATTTATAAAAACGCTGTCTTAGTGTTTCAAACGAATACCTCAATCTCTCAAAAGAGAACACAATAATGGTTTCTTACTCTTATGGTGTTAAATTAATTTCCTTGAAATCTTTTAATGACTTAAATAGATCAAGGAGGAAACTTGACTCTGTACTATTACTTACTCTGTAATTGAGAGTACTTGCGGCAATAGTAACACACGCCAGTGGTTACAGCTGCAGCCACAACTAGCAGCACACAGACACAGAGAGTGGCTAAACCTCCTGAAGAAGGACCCGGCTCAGGAACAGCTAGAGAGAGACAGTCATTAGTGTGAATAAGTCCTGTACGTCTGACCTTACATGAAAACTATAAAATGAGTTAAAGACAATCTCGACAAATTAAGGGTGTGTTCACATGACAACAATGTACTAAAAACAGAAAACAACATTGTCAAAACGATCCCCGTTCACACGGATCTGCAAATATGACTAAAAAAGGCTTATTATGCATGCAAGGCCAGTACTTGGTGATGTCACTTATTCAATAATCACCCTGCGAGCACAAAATATATATGGGTGAACATGTAATAGGAATCCGCACAACGTCACCGCTGTCACAGATTCGTGTTTTTGTAGTTTGCACAGAGACGATAAGCTTTCATTCTCAAGCCCCAAAAATGCCGTTGTCGCATGGGCGTAGATTACGCGGGGGACGTGTCCCCTGCACTTTTTATACAATGTAAATTCGTTTCACAGGAAAAGTGTTTCTGACAAGCTGAGGTTTTCATGGGTGTGTATAACCTACATAGAGATTTAAAATCCAAAGAGATAGTCTATCTACATACGTGACTTTCATGTTTCCATGGTAATCACTCACTCGTGTATTAGTGTACGCCCATGCTCGCACCCGCGCCAAATCCATCAGTTTCATAGAATTTAAAATGGCAAAAAAAACTCCACTCCTTTTTCACGAAAAAGTCAAGCACTGTAAGTTGTCATGTAGTATCCAAATTGTGTTGCACAATGATGAATAACTCCGCCTGTTTCTCTAGTTGAATAATTAACAGGTTTTGTTGTAAATTCACAACCCGAACAAACATGCAATATTTTCAATCTTTTTTTACTCGTAATGCTTTTTATTTTTGCAGATATGTTATCAAAGTTATGGTGGTCCCTGTTCCGGTGGTCCCGAGTCCAAGGATCCGGAGAAGGAGAAGGAAGAAACACAGCCCGTCTGCCCAGTCAGAGAATGGTCACGTCCCGTCTGCCCAGTCAGAGACTGTTCACGTCCCATCTGCCTTCATGGACCTGGACTATATGGAGCGTCTGGCCCGGATCCTGGACATGCCTGTGTCTGCTGTTCCACAGCCGGAAGCAGAGCCAGTGCCGGTTCCAGAGCCGGAGATAGAGCCAGTGCCTGTTCCAGAGCCAGAGGCAGAGCCAGTGCTTGCTCCAGAGCCGGAGCAAGTGTCTGCTGTTCCAGAGCCGGAGCCTGTGCCAGAGCCGGAGCCAGGGCCTGTTCCAGAGCCAGTGTTTGTCTGTTCTTGTGGCTCTTACAGTTTCGCTGTCTGTTCCTGAGCTGGCGTCTGTTCCTGAGCTGGTGTCTGTGCCGGTGTCTGTTCCTGTGCCTGTATCTGTTCCTGAGCCGGTGTCTGTTCCCGAGTCGGTGTCTGGGCCTGAGATGGCATCTCCGCCCTGGTCGCCCGAGGAGCCTTCACCTCCCTGGCCGCCCGCGGGGTCTTAACTGCCCTGGCCAACTGATGGACTCTGTGTTTCGCCCTGGCCGCCCGATGGAATCTCTGTTTTGCCCTGGTCCCCAGTTAAGCCCTCACCCCTTGTTCCTGTCTCCCTTCATGGAACTGGCCCACCATCCCTCCCCCTGATCCTCCACCGTTCCACCTCCCTCCTGAACTCTTGTGTCGTGTTAGCCGCTCCGTAGAGGAGGGGTTTTGTCACAGTGTCTGGTTGTGTTTCCCTTGTTTATCACTAGAGGTCCTCATTCTCACGGAGTCCTTCAGATTTGACTTCATTTCCCAGCATTCTGTCTGTCACTGTCACTCATCTGTTCATTGCACTCAGCTGTTTCCTGTAATCATTGTTCCCAGCTGTTCATTGTTATTCTTGTTAGATCTGTGTATATATTCCCTGTCTGTGTTAGTATGTGTACGGAGTGGTTGTTATGTCACACCACTTCTAAGGTCTGTTCTAGCTTGTTCTTGTTTTGTTTCTCGTGTTTGCTTTTATTATTTGGATTTTGTCCCCTGCCTGGAAGACTATGATTTGGATTACCCTATTAAAAGACTACTGCTAGTGATGGGCAGATCGAGGCTTTGTGAAGCAATGAAACAGTTGAAGCAAATGTGCTATATTGTTTCGAGGCTTCGAATCAATCCGACACCCGTCTCCATGGTGACACCTAGTGGTCCATTGCAGGTGTTGATCTGAAACAACCTTTACAACAATGTGTTTTTTTATTATTGTATTTTTTAAATATATGATGCTTACCTGTAGTCTCTTCACATTGCATAATATTATTATAATAATATATATATATTATGAAAAATTAATATTAATAAAACAAATCAAGCCACAATGTCTCACTTTTTTATAGATTTTTATTTAAAAATTGTAATTTCTCTTCTGTTCTTTATATTAATCTGTCTATATTGTGCACACAGAATGCCTATTCTTAAAGTCTTGTGCTGTTTTATGAAGGCAAAAAGCCATATAATGGTTTCAATTTTAGTTCATTGGCAAAATATAACGCTAGAGACAATAAATATATATATATATATATTATATACACACACACACACACACACATATATATGTATGTATTTATGTATATGTATGGGGGAAAAGGGGTCTTTTCAGTGAAAACAGGCCTATCACGAACAGCTGTAGTGGCGTAGATCGTAGAGCGCGTAGTTCTTGAAAGAGCAATTGATGTGTTCGGCCTCGGGTTCGAGCTTGGCTTTTGCCGAACATGAGATGTAAAAAGTATGAACTAACATTGTCTCTAGCGTTATATTTTGTCAATAAACTAAAATTGAAACCATTATATGGGGTTTTGCCTTCATAAAACAGCACAAGACTTTAAGAATATGCATTCTCTGTGCACTTTGCTCACGCGATCCTTCCCGACCTACCTATCAATCAAACCCTGATTCGGCGGAGCACTCCACCTGATGAAACACTTAGAAGCTTCATTTAGCCTTTGTCACGTGACTGTGGGTGTTTTGAATCACGCTTCGGATCAGTGTTTCGAATCATTTTTGCTTCGGGATCTCGCAAAGCTTCGGAACGTCTGTTCCCATTCAGGGAACTTCGAGCTGCGTGTAAACGCCGTGGGAACGCCTCTGCGTGACGAGTCATGAAGCACGTATGAAATCTGTCCAATGGCGAGACAGAACGTCATAGGCGGGGTGACGTATCGACCAGGAAACTATAAAGCATCCCCGAAACACAAGCGCAACAGCTTCTGAGTCTTCACAAGCGCTCTATGTATGAATTTTGTCTGTCTGTCTAATATTGTATATTTATATATATTGATATGGCGAGCAAACAACAGCAGTATTTCAGAAAGTGTGTTCATCCCTGCCCTCGCTTCATCACGGGTGGGGATACACACGATCTGTGTGTTGTTTGTTTGGGAGTGCAGCATGCTCAGTCGGCTCTCGAGGGGGCCGGCTGTGAGCACTGCGAGTGTCTGCCCATGAAGACACTTCGCTCCCGCCGGGCACTCTTCGAGGAGAGTGGTTCGGTGCGCGCTCCCCGCGGCTCGGGTCCCGCTGCTGCCGAGGCACAGCGAAGGCTTGCGTCGTGGGGATCGCGGATGGATCTATCAGCGGGGATTGAGACGGGCCCCGCCCTTCCTCTGCCCTTACCTGGTAGATCCAGTGCCTCAGTTCTCGCTGCGGGGGTCCGCGTTGCGGTTTCTCCTGCCCGGGCTGAGGCGCCATCACTTCAATTATCCAGTTCTGAGGAGCTGGATGTTGAAAGTGTGGATGCAGAGTCTATGGACTCAGTGGAGATCGGGGACTCGCCATCCCAGTCTCCCGAGGTTTTTGACTCGGGCTGTGGAAAAATTAAGCATTGAATGGCCAGTTGAGAAACAAGAGTCGAGAGAGTAAAATGGATGAGAGATTTTTAAAATCACACTCACTACCTCCATGCCGGTGTTTGCCCTTCTTCCCTGATCTACACACCGAGGTGTGTAGATCGTGGAACAAACCAGTGTCAGCTAGAATTTTGACACACCAGACCTCTATGTATGCTAATATTGCTGGGTCTAGGAGATATGAGTGAGGGGGAGGTCGTCGGCACTGACGTGATTAATGAAAAAAAAAAAAACAGGCAGCGGCGCTCCAGAAATGTCTCCCCCTCCGTACTCATCCTTCGGGGGCTGCTGGGCGAGAGCAGCCCCGCCCGTCGGGTTCCTCGCATAGGGCGCAGCAGAAGAAGAGCGTCGCGTCTCGGGCTCCTCCCCAGCAAAACTGGGCTGAGACGCGGCGTTCTCAGGCGAGGTCTTCCCGGGATAGAACCGATCTGAGGACGGTTATTGTCGCCAGGAAGGCTTCGTCGAAGAAGTCCTGACGCCACTGGTGTCAGGCTACTGAGGGTGGTCCCCACCGTGAGACAGAGGTGTTCGCCGCTGAATCCGGCGCCCGCTCTCTCTCGGTGCCCTCAGGGGTTCGTTCTGCCAACCCTGCCTGTAATGGGGGTGCAGACGGTCCCAGCGAGCGATTTCCCGAGGGACGCTCGTTTGCTCCGAGGAGCGATACAGAACGGTCGTTAAACCCTGCCTGTGCGCGGTCACAGGGCGCTGTTTCTGTTTTTAAAAACTACTCCAGAGGCCAGTCTCGAGAGACTGGTACCCTTAGTAGAATTTCTGGTAGAATGGGGAAGTCTTCCAAATATATCTCGTTGGGTCCCGCAGACTATCGAACGCGGGTACGCGATCCAGTTCAGGTCGCGTCCACCTCGTTTCCGGGGGGTTTTGCCCACAGTGGTGACCCCCGAGCAGGCTCTGGTTATGGAACAAGAAGTGAAAGCTCTGCTACTGAAGGGGGCGATAGAACGAGTTCTTCCTCCCGACAGAGAGCTGGGGTATTACAGCCGGTACTTCATTGTTCCAAAGAAGGATGGGGGGCTGCGTCCGATTTTAGACCTGCGCCTCTTAAATCGGTCAGTAGGGAAGCTCAAGTTCTAAATGCTGACTCTCAAGCAGATCGTGTCACAGATCAGGTCCGAGGACTGGTTTGTCACGATAGACCTAAAAGACGCGTACTTCCATATCTCCATCCTTCCGCAACATCGGAAGTTCCTGAGGTTCGCTTTTGGGGGCGAAGCGTACCAATATCGGGTCCTTCCATTCGGCCTAGCGTTATCTCCTCGAACCTTCACGAAATGCATGGACGCGGCCTTGGCCCGCTGCGTCTCCAGGGCATTCGCATTTTAAATTACATCGATGATTGGTTGATTCTGGCTCAATCGGAGCATCAGGCGATTCGGCATCGAGATGCCGTCCTCGCCCACATCAGAAGGTTGGGGTTGAGACTCAACGCCAAGAAGAGTGTGCTTTCGCCAGTTCAGCGGACCACTTTTCTAGGCGTGGTATGGGATTCGACGACGATGCAGGCACGTCTGTCGCCGGCTTGTATAGCCTCGATTATCTCGACTGTCAAGCAAGTGAAGCTAGGCCAGTCACTCACTGTAAAGGAATTCCAGAGAATTCTGGGTCTGATGGCAGCAGCATCCAACGTGTTACCGTGCGGCCTGCTGTACATGAGACCACTACAGTGGTGGCTCAGGACCAAGGGGTTCTCCCCGAGGGGAAAGCCGCTCCGCAAGATCAAGGTCACGCGACGTGGTCTCCGTGCCCTGGCTATGTGGAAAGAACCTTGGTTCCTGTCCCTGGGACCTGCGCTGGGAGCCCCGTGTCGCCGGGTAACGGTGACGACGGATGCCTCTCTCACGGGCTGGGGAGCGATCATGAGTGGTCGCTCGGCCCGTGGGTTGTGGCAAGACCATCATCTCCGATGGCATATAGATTGTCTAGAGATGATGGCGGTGTTTCAGGCTCTGAAACACTTTCTCCCAGACCTCAGAGATCATCATGTTCTTGTCCGGTCAGACAACATGTTTGTGGTCTCTTACATAAACCACCAGGGGGGTCTGCAGGGACCCGTTCTGCTGAACCTGCCTGTGAGGGTGGGCGCAGACGGTCCTAGCGAGTGGTTTCCCGAGGGAAGCTCGTTTGCTCCGAGGAGCGATACAGAACAGTCGTTAAACCCTGCCTGTGCGCGGTCACAGGGCACTGTTTCTGTCTCTATAATTACTCCAGAGGCCAGTCTCGAGAGACTGGTACCCTTAGTGGAATTTCTGGCAGAATGGGAAAGTCTTCCAAATATATCTCGATGGGTCCTGCAGACTATCGAACGCGGGTACGCGATCCAGTTCAGGTCACGTCCGCCTCGTTTTCGGGGGATTTTGCCTACAGTGGTATCCCCCGAGCAGGCTCTGGTCATGGAACAAGAGGTGAAAGCTCTGTTACTGAAGGGGGCGATAGAACGAGTTCTTCCCCCCGACAGAGAGTTGGGGTATTACAGCCGTTACTTCTTTGTTCCAAAGAAGCTAACGATATACGCCTCCCTCACGGGCTGGGGGCGATCATGAGTGGTCGCTCGGCCCGGGGTCTGTGGACTTTCTCCCAGACCTGAGGGGTCACCATGTTCTTGTCCGGCCAGTCTGCGCTCATGTCCATTATTCAGGCTAGCGCTAGATCCTTCTGTGGGCCCAGGGGAAGCTTCTTTCTTTGGCGATTATATATCCCAGGATATTTAAATCGGGGAGCAGACATCCTGTCGAGGCAGGGGCCAAGGCCCGGGGAGTGGAGACTCCACCCCGAGGTGGTGGAGCTCCTATGGAGTCATTTCGGTCATACCGAGGTAGGCCTATTTGAATCCAGGGACTGAGACACTGCATGCGGTGGTTTCTCTGTATCCACCAGCCCTCTGGGGTTGGATGCGATGGTACAGGAGTGGCCGAGGTCACCCCTGTACGCATTTCCCCCGATTGCTCTGCTCCCAGGAGTTCTGGAGAGGGTTCACCGAGTCGGGGTCTTTCTACTGTTAGTAGCCCCGCGTTGGCCGGCCCGAGTATGGATGCGGGTCGATACTTCACCCCCGCCCAGATCTATGGAGATTCTGGCTTGGCCTCTGAGGGGGCCCAGCTCATAGAATCGGGTCTCTTGACTGAGGTCGTGGAGACCATCCTCCAATCCAGAGCTCCGTCCACGAGGAGATTATATGCCTTGAGGTGGCAATGTTTCACCTCTTGGTGGGGAGAACATCAGTTGGACCCAGTTAACTGCCCGGTGTGGCGGTGCTGGAATTCCTTCAGGAGCATTTCTCCACAGGGTTATCCCACTCCACACTAAAGGTGTATGTGGTGGCCTATCTGCTTACCACGTCCCTTTGAGTGGAGCTTTTCACGGGAGATACCCATTGGTAATTCTTTTTCTTCGTGGTATTGTGAGGTCAGACCAAGAGAAACTAATCTGCTCTGCCCTCTGAGGGCTCTAGATGCTTATGTCCACAGAGCTGCCCTGTGGAGAAAGCCTGAACAGTTATCTGTTTGTTTTGGACCTCCGAAGAAAGGTTGTCCCGCATCTGAGCAGAGGTTGAGTAAGTGAGTGGTCGAGGCCATCTCATTTGCATATGAGTCCGCCGGTCAGCCTTCTCCTTTGGCTGTCTGGGCTCACTCAACCAGGAGTATGGTAGCTCCGCTCCAGGGGCGCAGGTGCTTTCGTCTAAATATGTGCCTGATTTCATACAACGGACACCTGCTCGCATGGCGGCGTTGGTATTAGCGTTCCCACGGCGTTTACACGCAGCTCGAAGTTCCCTGAATGGGAACGTCTCTGGTTACGTATGTAACCCTAGTTCCCTGAAGGGAACGAGACGCTGCGTGTCTATGCCATACTCCCAGCATGCCCGTGAGCGCTTGCTTCAGTCCCATCAGAAGCTGTTGCGCTTGTGTTTCGGGGATGCTTTATAGTTTCCTGGTCGATACGTCACCCCGCCTATGACGTTCCGTCTCGCCATTGGACAGATTTCATACGTGCTTCATGACTCGTCACGCAGAGGCGTTCCCACGGCGTTTACACGCAGCGTCTCGTTCCCTTCAGGGAACTAGGGTTACATACGTAACCAGAGACGTTTCGCGTCAGCCATCCCGACCCTAACTACTGCTTTTGGATCCTGTTTATTTTTTTTTTTTGTCTGATTTGACTGATTGTGGTCATCCAGCTTTATTAGTGCATCCACCGCCCACACTAGAGACCCCGGTTCGAGTAGGACCGGTGACACAAATACACTTGATTGCTTAAGTGTTTATGCCATTGAATGAATGGATATTCTTAATTTACTATATATTTTCCTAGCCATTAAAGTGGGGAAGATTAAACACTTAAAAATGTAACATTGTTTCAAGCTATTTCACACCCACAAAAAAAAAAAAAAAAATCATGCATGCAAACATTATAAATGTTATAATCTTCGCACACATGTTCTAACACATCACCATATAATTTGAACAATTCATTGTTTGTATTAATTAATTACCCAGCATAAAAGAGATGGAACGTAAGAAGGATCGTTAAAATGTAAAAATCTACTCACCAACAAAAACATTGAATCTCTTGAAGAAGGTCTCTTTAGTGTTGGTGATCTGTAGTTGATACACTCCTGTATCTGTGGTTCTGGTGTTTGTGATGGTCAGAGATCCTGTCTGGTCATCCAGCCGTAGTCTGTCATCACTGCATGAGATCTTATGGATTGTTATGTTCATTTCAGCAACTAAAGTGTCTGGAATCAACATTCCAAACATCCAAAGAATGGCATCATGTTTCTCTATTTCACTAATACCAGTATGCAGAGTAACAGATTCTCCCACTTTCTTGTTTGTTATCCCAGCAAAAAACACATCTGGAGAACAAACAGGAACAGTTTTCAGATTTCACAGCTTGACCACTAAAAGTTGTGCATGTGTCACTAGCCGCATTTGCGTTACCCTTTAAATTACGCAAATTAAAATACATCCATTGGAAACACATCAATTTCGCAATTCCTCCCATATATCGCAAAAAAATTGTATGCTCGCATGAGGTGGTTTTTCAGGCAATTTAGAAAAACTACAATGGAATTTTTTTTTTGCGCATTAACAGGTTGTGTTTGATTTGAACAGAAGATGAGGCAGAGTTCTTCATTAAACTCATAAAAGTATCACTGGAATACTTGATTCTAAACAACAAAGAAATGCCAAAGTTTATCAAGAGCTTGAGGGATACTCCACCCAAAAATGGAAATTCTGTCATTTACTCACCCTCAAGATGTTACAACCCTGTATGAGTTTCTTTCTTTGGGACCATTGACTTCCATAGTAGAAAAACAAAAAATACTAAGTCAATGGTGCCAAAGTTCCAATCGTTCTTCAAAACATCTTCCTTTGTGTTCAGCAGAAGAAAGAAACTCATACAGGTTTGCAACAACTTGAGGAATTATTGGGTGGAGTATCCCTTTACGCAAATATGAGGGAGAAACACCCAGAAACTCCTCGAATGTGTTGGTTCCAGTATAAGAGTCTTTCCTCTACATTAGTGCTTGAAAATACACCTACGTCTCCTTCCATTAGAATAATGGCTAGTGTGGTGGCCGCGATAAACCTACCAACATCCATCGGCATGCTTTTTGGAACGATTATCATGAGAGGAAAAAAATTAAGTTTTAGGTGCATAACATGCAATGGAAACACTCATTTCTAAATAGTTATTGTCAACATTTATAATATATCGCAAACAATTTGCTCAATTATGCAATGGAAACATGGCTACTGTAATTGTATGAAAACAACAGACCAAATAAAATGATAAGAGCTGCGCTACTCACCATGGACAGTCACACTGAACATCTTGTATGAGGTCTCAGTGCTGATGATCTTTAGCTGATAATCTCCAGAGTGTTTGGTCCTGATGTCACTGATACTGAGGGACCCAGTCTGAATGTCCAGCTGCAGTCGGTCTCCGAATCTCCCATCTTCGACGTCATAAAATGAAATCCTCTGACTTTTTCCATAGAGTTTAGCGATAATAGAGCTTTGAGCTCCATACATCCACAACATCAGATCAACCTTGTGTATTTCAGTAAGGTAACTGTGTAAAGTAAGAGAATCTCCCTCCAAAACTGACTGTTTCTTTGCATCTGCTGCCTCACCAGACACACCTGCGAACAGGAACAGTTCCTCAACGATTCAACCTTGATAAGGCTGATGTCGTCGATATCATCAGTTCTAACATTCATTCTGTAACTGCAACGGTAACACTTTATAATACTGTTCCTTCATTGATGAATAAACACAGGATCCCATGAGTAAAATAAACATTCTAGTAACTACTATTAACTAACAATAAACTCTGCATAATAAATTAGGGTAACACTTTAAAATAATGGTCCGTAGTTAACAAGTAGCTATGCAGGAAGTAATAGGTAGTACTGCATTAACACCGAACTTAATACTATTAACTAATATGGAAGCAATATTAACTAAGCATTAAGTAATAGGTAATTTAGTACAAAGGTAGTTCCTTGGTAGTTATTTGATTGTTACTAAAGAAATATATCCTCATTGAGAACTACTTGTGAACTAAGAAATAATAACCAATTAATTACTAATCGCAAAAGTAACATGTCTAAAAAGTGAACAGTTGTGGGGGTTTTACTCTTAACGTGGTCATAACATTTCAGAAGCATGTGCCTCAGATGGGTTCTTTGTGGAAACCAGTTTATGAAGTTTATATATCCTCCCAAATACATTAGCTAGGTTGAGATTGTGACCACTACTCTTGCCAGGATGGACGCATGTTCTCTGTTTATTTAAAACTTAAACATAAAATAATCCTAATAAAGACAGTTTTTAAAAAATAAACCTTAAATAATTAGGAAGTGATGCTGACACTCTCATGATTGGATTAGTTCACTATTATGAGCTCTATTGAATGTCAGTCACATATATCTCAGACTCCAAAGACCTATAACTTTATGTTACAGTAGCTGTCTGAGGAGGACTTCTCTTTAGGACATGAATACAAACATTGATGTTCACTTGTCAAAAACAATTTGTATCTTTAATGAAGAAATTGGCTGCATTTATGTTACGATAAGCAGAAAAACCACATCTTCCAGATTACAGTGTTTGTTAGAATATTAGTGCCTCACAGAACCTGTACAGTATGTGTCAAATATAAAATTAAATTACTTGTATCATTTGTGAAAAACATGTTAACTCCTCACTAACTACTTAAGCGTTACCTTGTCATCCCGCAGGAACTACTAGTGATGTGGCCCATTATTTTAAAGTGAAAAACATGTTAACTCCTAACTAACTACAAGCGTTACCTTGTGTAAACATTGCGGGATGACAAGGTAACGCTTGTAGTTAGTTAGGAGTTAACATGTTCCCGCAGGAACTACTAATGATGTGGCCCATTATTTTAAAGTGAAAAACATGTTAACTCCTAACTAACTACAAGCGTTACCTTGTCATCCCGCAATGTTTACACAAGGTAACGCTTGTAGTTAGTTAGGACTTAACATGTTTTTCACTTTAAAATAATGGGCCACTTCACTAGTAGTTCCTGCGGGATGACAAGGTAACGCTTAAGTAGTTATTGAGGAGTTAACATGTTTTTCACAAATGATACAAGTAATTTAATTTTATATTTGACACATACTGTACAGGTTCTGTGAGGCACTAATATTCTAACAAACACTGTAATCTGGAAGATGTGGTTTTGCGCTTATCGTAACATAAATGCAGCCAATTTCTTCATTAAAGATGCTAATTGTTTTTGACAAGTGAACATCAATGTTTATATTCATGTCCTAAAGAGAAGTCCTCCTCAGACAGCTACTGTAACATAAAGTTATAGGTCTTTGGAGTCTGAGATATATGTGACATTCAATAGAGCTCATAATAGTGAACTAATCCAATCATGGGTGTCAGCATCACTTCCTAATTATTTAAGATTTATTTTTAAAAACTGTCATTATTAGTATTATTTTATGTTTAAGTTTTAAATAAACAGAGAACATGCGTCCATCCTGGCAAGAGTAGTGGTCACAATCTCAACCTAGCTAATGTATTTGGGAGGATATATAAACTTCATAAACTGGTTTCCACAAAGAACCCATTTGAGGCACATGCTTCTGAAATGTTATGACCATGTTAAGAGTATAAAACCCCCACAATTGTTCACTTTTTAGACATGTTACTTTTGTGATTAGTAATTAATTGGTTATTATTTCTTAGTTCACAAGTAGTTCTCAATGAGGATATATTCTTTAGTAACAATCAAATACCTACCAAGGAACTACCCTTGTACTAAATTACCTATTACTTAATGCTTAGTTAATATTGCTTCCATATTAGTTAATAGTATTAAGTTCGGTGTTAATGCAGTACTACCTATTACTTCCTGCATAGCTACTTGTTAACTACGGACCATTATTTTAAAGTGTTACCTAAATTAGTACATAATAGTGCTCTGTTGAATGTGGTGGTTCACTATTAAGGCCTCATTATGCTTATGCGTCAACTCCACGGTGTACCTACGTCGTCACTACTACGCAGGCCCGGATTGGCTAATCGGGAGCACCGGGAGAATTCCCGGTGGGCCGGTCTGTTTTATTGGCTAGGAGGGCCGGCGCGCCATTGGGTGAATGTGTTAAATAGGCTCCAGTCACAGCGCAGCCCCACTATTTTTATTATTATTTTCTCGCAGCCCCACAAAAAAGTCAGTTGCTAGAGAAGGAAGGGGAGATTTACAGGTAAAGATAAAGAGACTGAGAGAAGAAGAACGAGAGAAGTACTGTGTCCAGAATGAGAATAACTTTATTACAATGGATTATTTAACACAGATGTAAGGTCACCGCGAGGTTCGGACCTCGGTCATTTTTTTACATTCGAAAATAAAATGTCATGCTCTTTGAATGATTAATTAGGCATGTTTAAACCACCTCACATGAGTGTTTCCAATTCATGTTGCTGTGAGAAGCTAGCGCAGTGAACAGCGCGTTGTGAATGAGAGCGCGAGTGCAGCATCCGTGTAGCCAGATCCACGTAATGGAAATCTCCTGGACCTGTTTTTCTGATTTAACGTGACACTTTAAAAAGTTATTAAAGTGGAAAGTTGCATGTTAGGGTTAGTGATATATTAATCTTATTTCCAAAACACAAGCTATTAACTAATTTCGGATTATTATTATTATTATTTTGTTTTGCTTCTTTTTCGCAGCAATATCTGGCAACACTTTACTGTCAGCGTTAATAAAAAAAAAAAAAGCTTACAGACAAACTGTAATTGCATAAAGCTACCACATTCGGTTAGACAAAAACAATAGTATTATAGATCTGTATGTTACAGAATGAAATTTGCCAAATAACCTTACTGGCCAGCTGAAGAGGCTCATGCTGTTTAGTTAACATTTCACAAAGTCATCATAAATACAATAATTAAAGCAGTGTTTCTCAGCTAGCAATCTATTCAGCCATATTTGTGTTTATTCTGTGTGACTTACAGAAATATAGACTTTGCTAGACCTACTTTTATTCTATATTTCTTTGCACAAAACTCTCCAGAAAGTGCATTTAATGGTTTATCTTTCAAAAAAAAAATCCTGTGGTAGCATACTCGGCTATTGCACTGAATAGAAAATAATATTTTTTGAAAAATACAAAGAATTACAATGCTGTACAGAACAGTGCACTATTGCTTATATACTGAGGTTTTAATTACATTATTTTAATATAGTCAGTCGGGAACTACTGTAAAGTGGGCCGGTCTAAGGCATGAAACTCCAGGGCTGAAAATGAGTCCCAATCCGGCCCTGCTACTACGTAGGGCATTTAACTACGGCGGAGGGGTCGGAGAGGGGTTCGTGTCGACGCAGAGAGGTCTGCGGGGGTACGCCGTCGATTCGACACAGAAGCATAAAACAGGCTTTAGCTAATCAATAAGCACTACTTTTTTCATTCCTGGGAACTACTATACAGGTTCATAATTTATAATATAAGGTAACGGTAACTTAATGAATCAAGTGTTACATATTTCAAAAGGAACTACTAATCCTTAAAGTGTGGGGTTCTTGAAGCACTGACTCCAGCTCAGTCCACTTTTTGTGAATCTCCCCCACAGTTTAGATGGGTTTTGTTTCACATTCCTCTCCATAGTGCGGTCATCCCTATTCCTTGTACACTTTTTTCTAAAACATATTTTCCTTCCCTTCACCTCTCTATTAATGTGCTTGGACACAGAGCTCTGTGAACAGTCAGCCTCTTTAGCAATGACCTTTTGTGTCTTGCCCTCCTTGTGCAAGATGTCAATGGTCGTCTTTTGGACAGCTGTCAACTCGGCAGTGTTTCCCATGATTGTGTAGCCTACAGAACTAGACTGAGAGACCATTTAAAGGCATTTGCAGGTGTTTTGAGTTAAAGAGCTAATGAAGTTAATTGAACCTAACAACTGTTAGGTTCCAATCGTTCTTCAAAATATCTTCCTTTGTGTTCATGAGAAGAAAGAAACTCACAACTTGAGAGTGAGTTAATGATGGCAGAATTTTCATTTTTGGGGAATATCCTTTTAAGTTAAATTTGTATCAGTTTAATGCTGTTTTAATGGTCAAATACCTGTGAGTCCTGTTAAATTGTACTCGAAAACATTCAGCATTTTGCATTAGTTAACAGATTACAAATGGAAATGGATTGCATAAATGTATAGAATTACATCTATTTTTACACTATGGCATTTGTTTTATGTGTTGCCGCCTTTATCATATTCACATTGTTGCTAATAGGGATTCAAATGAGAACATGTTTTTATCCTGTGTAATGATTTTATTGAGTATGATAGAATTGTTGCAAATTTATTTTGGCAAGTTGCAACTAACTGAATGTTAAACATTCAGTGTTCAATTTTACAGTTGCACTGACAGATCTTACAGTCTAGGATTAAGAAACAAAAGGTCTCAGTTCACTCAGTATTACTTGATTTATTCCTATTATTACTATGATTTATGTACAATTAATTGTATTCAGTTGTGTTGTAGGTAACTAACAGTCCAGTACTGTATAGAGTAATGTACTGTACGATTTCCATTACACGAGAGTAGATGTTAAAACTTCATGCTGATTTGTACTCGGCTTTCTCCAAAGTAAGCAAAACTAAGAAGTACCTTTTCAGTAAAGTACTTTTGCAGAAGTACTTTTTCAGTTCTTACTGACCTCTACATTCCTCCTGCTGCTGAGACCTAACCACAATCTTACGCGCCAACCCATTTGACTAAGGCTGTCGAGTCCCACTGGTGCGTTTAATATGCAGTTTCAGTGGCAATGGTTCCTGTATGGCATACCACCTACCGCAAAACACAATATCTGGCCAACCACCGTCATTCAAACAATATACACAGGAACAGAATGACTGTAAATACTATGCAACCTATTCAAACAGACTCTTCAAGAATTCTACGAAACCGTAATGTGGTGGCCTGCACATGCTAGAATCTTTCCGTCTCAACCACAGCCAGTTGCTGCTCCTTTCTGCTGCTTCTTTAGTTCTTTAGTGTGTAATGCAACAATTGACCACTGAATCCGACGTCTCTGAGGAACCGGGTTGTAGAGTGTGCCACAAAACCTCGACAACCCACTTCCACTGGATAAACTTGGACTCTCCATCCTTGCTGTTCTGCTTCAGTGGCCAGATGAGCATACCGCAATTTCTTCCTCTCATATGCTTCATCTACCACATCCTCCCATGGCACAGTTAGCTCTATCAGCTGATCAATGCATGCTGATCCAGACAACAAAACAATATCTAGTTGTAGGTTAGTGGTAGCAATCTCAGGTGGAAAAATAAGCCGTTGATCAAGATCAGCCAGCATCTTCCAGTCCCTAGCAGCTTCCAGTTGTCCTGGGCGAGAATTGGTGTTAACACCTTTTCTTGGTGGTTGCTCGCCTGGGCGGAGGAATATTGTCTTCTGCGTGTAATGTTTTGCAGACGGCAACTTATTGGTCATAATACGCTTGCCCTCCAATGCTAAAGCCAAACATCACAGTACTTGGTCATGGCGCCAAGTAAACCGACCCTGGCTAAGAGTCACCTTACTTGGCTCTTAGCCAGCTTGTTCTGGGAAATGGCCTTACAACGCATCCTCTCCTCCTGCTTTCGCACCTCGTTGACTACCAGCTTCCTCCTTTGAGCTTTTTAGGAGGAGCTAAACTGAGCCCAAACCCTCCTCTTCCCAGCTGTACCTGTCCCACGATATCCCCGATTTGAAGGGCAGCCTTTGCCTCTACTACAGATTTCTTTGCTGACCACTTTCTACCAGTTTTAAACACAGGGCCCTTACACATTTGAAGTATAGAAGTTAGTAATACCAAGATGTGTGTGTAACAGAAAGTGTATTTTTAGGGCCTGTTAGTGGTCACAATTGAAGTTTTTCATTATTCAATACAGTATATGGTGTAACAAATGCAAAATACTGAACTGCAAAACTAACAGTAAAATATCTGATGCAAAAGCAAAAGATGTGAAAAGAATACAAAGAAACTTTACATGGATCTGCGGATGACTTGAATGTGATTTAAGGAAATGCCCCCCTCAGGCAAACCAAATATGGTCCCTGCAGGATGATAGGTGTTTCCAGCCTGGAAAAGGCTGAATGACATGACTATATTCTCTGGAATGATAGTTTTTGAGTGACAGAAATGTTAGCACTGGTCCTTTATCCTTCTTGTGCTCACTCGCCGTGTTTAGACGAGAGGAAGGGAATTTGCATGTCTTCACTTGCGCAGAAAGTGAAAGCAAGATATACTGGAACATTATCAACAAAAGATTTACCACTCACCGTTCAAAAATGCCAGGATCACCGAGAGTAAAACAATGTTCCTCGTTTCGCTGTAGACTTCTGTGAAATCTACTTTAATAAACATGATCTTGCAGTGGAGGAATCAGCTCCTCTACATGAGCCGCACATAAAGTGACAGGGGAAGCTGCAGCTCGGAGTAATGGACGTGTTGAAAGGTTAGGGTGTGTCAAAAGGTGTGTGTGTGTGTGGGGGGTGTGTCAAAATTTTTCATCGGTGAAAGGAGTTTCCTCCTTCCAACTGCGTTGGCCAATCAGCAGTAACCATACTTCTACCTTATTTCCTTTAGCTAAAAAAAATACTTAATATCCTTTACACTGAAAGAAGATTGGGTTGGTGATGCATGTATACGATATCATAATTTGTTGTTTCCTTTGCATTACATCTTTCAGATTTGGTAATTATTTAGTTGTTGTGGACATGTTGCAATGAGACGAAGCAATGACTGCGTTTGCATTGAAGACTTCATAGTCAGCGATTTTTATCGATGTCCGTTTTGTGCAACCAGAGACATAGTCATTTGCAAAGCCACAGACTTTGCATGGTTCATCATGAACGTAAGTATAGAGGGTTTGCACCTACGTCAGGGTTTGTTCTGTTACCTTGGGCTGGCTTCTTAGTCGTGGATTAACAGGATTAACAAAGAAGTTTATCCAGAAACATATTTGTTGAAATAAGGCAGTGTCATCTTATAAACTGCTTGACCCTGATATTATATATTACATAAAAAAAAATTCTAGATAACAATAGACTATCAGTATATTAATTGATAAATTTATTTATGAGTGAGTAAATGAATGACAAATCAGCACAAACTACTATGAGAACATTTTACTGTTATTTTTAAATGAACCTTTTCAATCTTTTTTTATTATGCATCCATGACAAAACAAAAGTCTGATTTGCTAGAAAACCCTTAGGCTTCTACTTTATTAGAGATAAGTGAAGTCAAGTATAGTTGATCTCTTGTATAGTAGGCTAAATTCAGTCTGGTTGTAGGTTTCCTATTTCTGGCCCTTTATATAAATCATCCACACAGAATAGGCAGAGGAAGATTTTTGTTTGGAGAATTGATGGTGTAAAACTGCACAAGTAAAGTTGTAACGGTTACCAGCTGGAGTGTCCTCTTGAGCCACCAGAGGGCACTCCAGATAAGACTATGTTTCACACAAACTACATTTCCCAGAACTCACTGCCCGGACTCATCATCACTGATCACATTCACCTGTACCTCATTCACTGATTGCATTCACCTGTGTCTCATCCTGTTAGTGTGTCTATATATACCTTGTGTTCACGTTCAGTGTTTGCGAAGTCTTGTTTAAGTGTTACACTGCATTTCTGAGCGTTTTCCGTGTTTGTTTTCTGGGTTTTGACGTTGGATTGTTCTTGGATTTTGATTACTGCTGCCTGCCCTGACCTCTGCCTGTTTCCCGGATTCCCACTGTGTATTCTCCATTGTCCTGTCTGCTAATTCTCGACCCTGCCTGTACGACTAATCTTAAATAAAGCTGCATTTGGATCTACATCTCCCAGTCTCGGAGCAGTTCGTAACAGAAGACTTCGCCACACCGAGATCCAGCAGCCATGCCAACAAGAAGCCCAGACGTCCAGATCTTGCGTCTCCGTCAGGAGAATCGGTCCGTCGAGGACTATGTTTCTGAGTTCATTGAACTGGCCCATTTCGCCTCAATGAGCACAGAGTGTTTAATGATCTTTTTCCGAGGAGGACTCTCTGAACCACTCAGTTCACTCATGCCCTTACACAATCGTCACGGGACATTAGAGGACTATATTAACCAGGCCCTTTTGCTAAGCGGTTCCTTGTTTACTGTGGGCGTTGTAGAGAAGGAGCTCCATGAACCCGTGGTATCTACTCAACCAGAGCTTCACGTTATGCCAGAGCTTCATGCCGAGCCCGCGCTCACCGTCAGCCCTGCCGAGCCCGCGCTTACCGTCAGCCCTGCCGAGCCTGCGCTCACCTTCCAGCCAGAGTCTCGTCCCGCCGAGACAGCCCAGCCAGAGTCTCGTCCTGCCGAGACAGCCCAGCCAGAGTCTCGTCCTGCCGAGACAGAGACGCTCCACGTCACTTCTGCCGAGCCAGAGACGCTCCACGTCACTTCTGCCGAGCCAGAGACGCTCCACGTCACTTCTGCCGAGCCAGAGACGCTCCACGTCACTTCTGCCGAGCCAGAGACGCTCCACGTCACTTCTGCCGAGCCAGAGACGCTTCACGTCACTTCTGCCGAGCCAGAGACGCTTCACGTCACTTCTGCCGAGCCAGAGACGCTTCACGTCACTTCTGCCGAGCCAGAGACGCTCCACGTCACTTCTGCCGAGCCAGAGACGCTCCACGTCACTTCTGCCGAGCCAGAGATGCTTCACGTCATTTCTGCCAAGCCAGTGTCTAAAGACAAGATGGCCGCCTCCAAGCCAGTGTCTAAAGACAAGATGGCTGATTCAGAGACTGTTCAAATCACTTCTGCTGATCCAGATTCTGTTCACGTCACCGCCTCCGAGCCAGTGTCTCCGGACAAGATGGCCGCCTCCAAGCCAGTGTCTCCGGACAAGATGGCCGCCTCCAAGCCAGTGTCTCCGGACAAGATGGCCGACCCAGTGTCTCCGGACAAGATGGCCGACCCAGTGTCTCCGGACAAGATGGCCGACCCAGTGTCTCCGGACAAGATGGCCGACCCAGGGTCTCCGGACAAGATGGCCGCCTCCAAGCTAGTGTCTCCGGACAAGATGGCCGATCCAGTGTCTCCGGACAAGATGGCCAATCCAGTGTCTCCGGACAAGATGGCCGATCCAGTGTCTCCGGACAAGATGGCCAATCCAGTGTCTCCGGACAAGATGGCCGATCCAGTGTCTCCGGACAAGATGGCCGATCCAGTGTTTGTTTCTGTGTCTGTGTCTGTCCTTGTGACCATTTCTGTTGTAGTGTCTGTTCCTGAGCCGGTGCCTGGTCCTGAGAGGGCATCACCGCCGTGGCCGCCCGAGGGGTCTTCGTCGCCGTGCCTGCCCGAGGGGTCTTCGCCGCCGTGGCCTCCCGAGGGGTCTTCGCCGGCGTGGCCGCCCGAGGGGTCTCCGCCGCCTTGGCCTCCCTTACAACCTGCTCCGCCCTGGCCGCCCGCACAGCCTGCTCCGCCCTGGCCGCCCGCACAGCCTGCTCCGCCCTGGCCGCCCGCACAGCCTGCTCCGCCCTGGCCGCCCGCACAGCCTGCTCCGCCCTGGCCGCCCGCACAGCCTGCTCCGCCCTGGTCGCCTCCACAGCCTGCTCCGACCTGGTCGCCTCCACAGCCAGCTCCGCCGCAGTCTCCAGGTCCTCTTCCGCTCCACGGGCCTGGCCCTCCATCCCGCCCCCAGGTCCGCCTCCGCTCCACCTCCCTCCTGGACATTTTGAGGAGCGTCTGGAATCCGCTCCTTAAAGGGGGGGCTATGTAACGGTTACCAGCTGGAGTGTCCTCTTGAGCCACCAGAGGGCACTCCAGATAAGACTATGTTTCACACAAACTACATTTCCCAGAACTCACTGCCCGGACTCATCATCACTGATCACATTCACCTGTACCTCATTCACTGATTGCATTCACCTGTGTCTCATCCTGTTAGTGTGTCTATATATACCTTGTGTTCACGTTCAGTGTTTGCGAAGTCTTGTTTAAGTGTTACACTGCATTTCTGAGCGTTTTCCGTGTTTGTTTTCTGGGTTTTGACGTTGGATTGTTCTTGGATTTTGATTACTGCTGCCTGCCCTGACCTTTGCCTGTTTCCCGGATTCCCACTGTGTATTCTCCATTGTCCTGTCTGCTAATTCTCGACCCTGCCTGTACGACTAATCTTAAATAAAGCTGCATTTGGATCTACATCTCCCAGTCTCGGAGCAGTTCGTAACAAAAGTTAAGGTAAGATTTCATAATAAGTAATGGATAAATGTTGGCTACAAATATTGTACATCTTTCTGTTGGCGAATTATTCAGTTGGAGTATTGCATGTTATGTGATATTAGAGTTAATGATAACTCAAATTTTTAGCTTGCAAACACTAGTATGTTAATTCATCCTATGTGATGCATTTTATGAGTTTTCTGTATAAGATGTGCATGTAGTCTACAGTATAGGCCTACTGGTGGCATTTGCATGTACATGAATGTTAAGTTTATGTGTGTTTGCATGAGTACATGTATGTATAAATAGTGCAGAAGGGATTATTACTTGTGTTCGTCTTTTGTTTGCATAAGGATAATACGGAGGATCTTTGGATTCGATTTCTGTTAAGTTTATCTTTAGCTACTCTATATATTTCTCCAATAATAAAGCAAAAGAAAAGAAGAGGAGGTGAAGAGGATGAAGCACAGACAGGCAGCAGGTGCTCTGGAGGAGGACGAACAGCACAGTTCAGGGTGGTGATGAATTATTAAAGCCAAAATGATATTTAGTGTCCATTCAGTAACAACCATATGAACATTCACTGCGTTAACTAGATATTCAGCTTGATGACGAATCTGTAATTTTGGTCAAATACAGTCTATATTTCACTGTGTAGAAAACATACAATCTGCATCAAATTATAATTCGCTGATAGTCACACCATGATCATTTGAAATGCAATAACTTTATAGCACATCACCCATAACCGACGAGCTGTAAGGGAAAATAAAAGTTTACTTGGATTAGCTCACTCCTCATTTCAGAAACAACTTTTACATGAAATACATCTCTTCCCATTTTTCACTTCTTATGGGCCACAAGATAAATATTAAGTAAAGAAATGAAGACATAAAGACATTTATATGTTACCGTTATCAATTCCGTTGAGTAGATTGAGCTCTCATCATCTCTGAGAGAATATAGCTAGGCCTAATGTTAATGCATGTGTCAGATGTTTCTACTTTCTCTTTCTGTAGTGAATAATTGACTGGGGTTTGAGACTTCTTCACCGGCATAACACTTGCTTGTGTGATACCTTAAAATAGAAATATTCACAATATTGTGCAAAAAATTCCTGAGATGATGTGGAAATGATGGACAGAGATTTAGATTTTGCCAGCATCATTTACCTTGATAAAATAGGGAATACACACTTGTTAATTTGTAGACTGTTTCCAATATTGTGTGGACATTTCCTTAAAAATGATAGACAGAGATTTAGATTTTACACGCTTCATTTCCCTTTATAAAATCAAGTAAATGATTAAATAAATGAGTAAATACACAAGTGTGCAGATCCCCGAAGGGGTCTCGGACCAGCGGTTTGCAGGGACTGAACTTGAACTGATCCTAAAACTGCTCGAATGCTCCTCGAGGGAGCGATCCCCTGATCAAGGCACATCTCATGTTTATTTCTTTAGTTCAATAAATCTTATTGTTTAAGCAGCCGTTGATACTCGCTTATTGGAAATCGACCATATTCAATTTGGGGAATACAGACACCTTAACTTGTAGACTGTTTTCCACTTATAGATCTTTTAGAACATTTTAATCTCGATAAAGAACAATCATACACTCTTAAAATGGATGTGTTAAAAACAACACAACCTGTGTTATATCTTAACACATCTGTGTGTTTAGTTAAGGACAACACATTTTGTGTTACTTTTAACTCAACCAGTGTGTTATTGTTCTTAACACAGGGAGTGTGATTTCACTAAGTTTGCAATTTGAATTAGATTAAAATGTAGCAACTGACAAAATATTGTGTGTAAATAAGTTTTATTTACACTGGTGCACTCTTATAAAATGATTTTGTAAATAACACAACCTGTAAAAAGAGATGTTAAAAATGACACATGCTGTGTAGATTTTAACACATAAAGTGTGTGTGCTTAGGGACAACACATTTTGTGTAGATTTTAACACATGTTGTGTAGATTTTAACACATGTAGTGTGTGTGCTCAGGGACAACACATTTTGTGTAGATTTTAACACATGTTGTGTAGATTTTAACACGTTTTGTAGATTTTAACACATTTAGTGTGTTTGCTCAAGGACAACACATGTTGTGTCAAATTTAACACACAACCCGTGTTGTTTCTTTACACATCTCTGTGTTTATAAGGATTACACATTTTGTGTTACGTTTAACACAACTAATGTGTTAGACAGCAGCAGTGTGTTGTTGAAACCTTTTACACACTAATGTGTTATAGTAACACAACTTGTGTCAGATACGCGTCACATGTGACTGTAGTCGGAGAGTATTTGCCAGAGTTACTTCCCGTGTGCTTACAAAAGTGTTTGGATGAACACTGACACGTATTGGTAACTTGTGTTTATGTAGTCCAGTGATGTTTAATAGAGTTTGTTTGAACATTTGGATGTTTTAAACATCATTAATCTACATAGACAAGCTCTTATTGAGAATTAACAGAGGTTTGATGTTTCATTTCAGTTTTATTTCAAGTCACCATAATCGTGATTAATGGCTCCTTTATTTGGGCTCTTGACCCTTTACTCTTGTTTTAGTGTTTCTCTGCCTGCTGTAACTGTATTTTTATAAAATACATCTGTTATGGTGATAGAAAATATGATCAGATGGTTCTTGACGATGTCATAATCAGCAAGTTATGATCAAGTTTTTGAGTATATGGATGGAGTGCTTTATTTTAATGATTTATTGTTAGTTCTGAAAGTTTTGTGAAACTACATCCAGCAATCAAAAAGTGCAGAATGACAAAAAAAGTTTAAAGCTACAGCAGAAACCAGTCAAACACAGATATCAATAATCAGCGTATGGATCTCAATAATGGTGACAAACGAAAAATTTCAGGCCGCAATGCATGCTGGTACTTATGGATGAGCTTTATACTAGAGACATGAAGCTTTGCCACCATTGTTGAGAGTCATATGCTGATTCTTGATGTCTGTATTTGACTAGTTTATGCTGCAGCTTTAAACGTTCTCTAAACATATATTTTTTAAGAATTATAGCATGAGGTAGCATACACCATAATATCATGTAAAAACTGAGTATCTTTAATCAAATATAAGTGATCAAATATACGTTATCTCTTAAACATTAAACTTCTCTTGCTATGTTAAAAAAAACATCATGTTGAAAACTGATCATTTAATGATCTTTTTCCTCAAGATGATTTCAACTGTTTCAGATGTGCAAAATAAATACACAGAAACAGCAAACAGAGAAACGAATGATAAAAAGTGAAGGGTCAAGAGCCCAAATAAAGCTGCCACTAATCACGATTCTGGTGACATCAAAACAAACATTCAATGAATCGTCAACACAAAACCTGGTAATTCTCAATAAGTGTTTCTGTAGACGTCTGACAGAAATAAATTGTTTGTTATAATAAATTAGTTATTAATAACAAGTGAAATCAGCATTTGAAAAAAAAAACATTGAAACCGAGGCATTGTGATTGGCTGCCAAAAACACTCATTAATCTGAAGTTTTTTTATGAATTAAGATTTTATTTATTTATTGTAATGTATTGTTTCATTTATTTTAGAGCTTGTTATGGGATACCATATAAAATATACTACCACTAATTATGTTCTTAAACACAAACTTCCCTCCTCCACCCATTAAAATTCTATCCAGTTACATTTTAACACACATTGTGTGTTAAAAACTACACAACTTGTGTCAAAATACCATCAACACATTATGTGTGTTGTTTTTTAACACATCTCTTTTTAGAGTGTACAATTATTTAATGGTTTTAGACTTTTTTAGATGAAAAAGATTAGATGTTCCAGTTTTATAGGTTTATATGGATTTATGTTTATGACTCTGTATTCCTCTACTGTAAATAAAAAATCTTGTAATGTCTGCTAGACTGCGATTTATAAGATTATGATCTCCTGTAGACATGATAAACGTGAGTACGATATGTATGTAGACTGTACGACGATGAACACAGGCTACGACACAAGTTAGTAATGAAGAATAACCGTCATCAGCATGTGTTAGTGGGGAACAAACAGAGCAAGATCAACCACACTTTGGCAATTGTGTTTTTATGTGGGCTTAAAAAGAGGAGGAAGCGAAAGAAGATAATATGGATGTGGTCATGGTGAGGGGAAAGAGGACAACTTGGCATGACTGTTTGGCTTTTCGGGTTTTGCACTTCGGCTCTGTCTCTCAGCCTCTGCTCTCCTGCTCTCTCTCTCTCTCTCTCTCTCTCTCTCTCTCTCTTTCTCTCTCTCTCTCACACACACACACACACACACACACACACACTTCTGCGCATAGAGATCACTGTATTTTGGCCACTGGAATACACACTGAAACTGATTGATTACTGATTGATTTTAAAAGAAAGTTGAATTCATTTCATAAGACACCATGTTTGATGATACATTTGTATTAAATCATAAAACATTGAATCAAGAAAAATAAAATATAATATAATAAAAAACTTTATGGAAAAATAAAACAATGTTGAGCCCTTAATTAAAAGGTAGCTTACTCTGTTAATAGTGTTTTATTGTGAGCAAACAAATTATGATGATATTTTTGGCCATATCTCCCAGCTTTTGAATCATGAATCATTTGTCCTAATACAAAACAAACGGATTGAATTTATAATAAATACAAACCTCAGGATGTCAGTCATTTACAATATCCAGCATCTTCCAGAAAAAGGGAAATATAGCAGATGCACTGTTGAAATGTCTATTTAAGAGATTTTAAACAGGATTTAGAGATATATGCGGTGTAATATCCCGCTTCAGTGCAGTAGGTGTCGGTGTGACACTGTCCAGCTGTTCCAAACCCTCCTGTAAAACACACGAAGAACGGCAAAACGAAAGGAACACCTGTCCACACCTTAACCTGTCGCTCACTGGATTTGATTTCATTTATGATTTAGAAAAAATTTCTACTGATGTCAATTTAGCACAATGCCTACCAAATCTAATAACACTCGCGGACATTTATGTGTTTAATCCAAAATCCATCGAGACCAGCAAGAGATTCTGAGAACGACGCGCGCGGACTGACAACAAGCGTTACTGAGTTTAAAATACTGATGAACTCTCTTCTTAGTGGACAAGACCGCAAGTAAGTTTAATACATTCTCCATTACAGTCATTTTATATAATTTAGGAACTGCATTTTGTTTATTAAGCGAAATTTAAATGTGAAGTTACAGAAGGCTGTTTTTCTGCTACTCCGAACAGAAGAAGAATCTGCCAGAATTTACAAACTTTTGAGGTAAAAACACAAATGTTTTTTTGAGAAATGTTTATTCAACACGAATATGTTTTTGAAAGTTTTCTCCCATTTCCTCTTCCGTGTTAGGCTGTTGTTTGTGTGATGTGTAATCGAAAGTATTTTTGAAGCAGACATTTACAGTAGACAGACAGATGAAGCCTAACGACAATCACCAACAATCTGCTGTTATTAAACTGAATATTTCAGTTCATAGCAATTATGATTAATAGTATTATAGTATGTCTATTATAATTCAGGGTACTTTTACTAATCAGTTATTGTGAACATGAAGTAATGATTGAATGGTAAACGATTCAACAATAATACAGATAAGATATAATTATAATACAGGTAAATATGATTGTAATATATTATACTGTAATAGAGAATATAACAAATTGGGTTCAGTTTCCAGCACAGTGTACATTTCTGTTCCCCAATGAATTCATATTTAGAGTCAGTTAAACTCAGTAAACAATCAGAAATGATTAAGACCATTCAGTTATTTTACATGGCAATATATTTGTTTGTAACTCACTTTATTTGCTACATAGTTTTTGCTGTTGTTGATGATAAGTCTTTATTCTTCAATAAGATGTTGTTGATGTGTGTAAATGTTGTGATTTGCAGGTGATGCTGAAGGATTGAAGGTTTTCTGATCAGTTTTCAGGGTCAGTTTAGCTGCAGTATGTCAGAGGAAAGAGGAAAGGACTCTCTCTCTCAGATGAGTCTCTCAGAGAAACACAGGTGAGACTGCGTCTGTTTTCACACTCTCACTTTAAACTCCACTGGACTTTGTGTTTCAATAACACAACTTTAAGCATTGCTCTATATTTGCAAATGCTTTGACCAACTTCAATTTTAAACTTCTTAAATTAACTCTAGCTTTGTCTATGAAGCCCTGTTTGGTCAATAGAAAATATCACAGTTAAAGGGTAACTAAACCCCTGGTCAAAGCCTGACTCCACCCACTGGCAATATTTGACAAATGCTGAAAAAATGGGCAGACCCCAGCGGAGATAAAGGGGAGGAACCGAGGGCGGGGCTGAGCGGGCCTGCATCAGAGACCCGCAGTGAGTGACAGCGGCTGTCAGACTCTAACATGGAGAGCGTCTGGAGTGACGCAAGTAGCTTTGCAACAGAGCGGTCATTTGAAGTCCAGGACTTTTCTCCCCCACCTTCACCTGAAGAGGAGGAGGGTGAATTGTCTGTGGACACAGGGCGATATCAATTCCAGCCGCTGGCTCAAACTGCGGTCTTTAACTCCCGCTTTGCGACCGGCATCGGATGAGTTCTGTCGAGTTGATGTTAATAGCCGCGTGCTCTGTAGGCATATATTCATATTGATATTTTGATATTATGTGAAAAAATTCACAGCGCATTTGTCGACCCCAAAGGATTAACTTTAGCCTAACCATACATTGTGATTAAAATATACATGATCACTCACATCAAGACACCGCTGCGGTGGTGGAGTCCATGCAGAAGGAGCAGTGTTTGGCGTGTGTCGCTTTTCAGCGTGAGCTGTGTGGTGCATGTCCGTTACCATCCTGATCACTGTACTAAACACAGATAAATCTACACTAACTTGAAGCTATCCTAACTGTACTATGCTACTAACTAACTAGGCTACACAAAATAATCGAAATAACTATATAAATGCTATGCTAAATAGATGCTACAATACTCTATCCTGATCATTTTCAATACTCATCATTCCAACATTTTTTTTTTGAGATTATGATTTTTATTTTTAATCAATAAACAACCCATATCATACAGAGATGAGAATAGAGATACATTTAGGGGAAAAAAACCCAAAACACAACAACCATACACACAGAACACAACTTAAACACTGGCAGCTAACTTATTAACTGTAGAATATTCAAAGAAGCTCTTTAAGGGCAGATATTCTATATTCATCCAGGTGTTTACAGTGGTCGACTTTACCTTATTGATCCTTGCAGTTGTACACTCAAGGCAAACTATGTAATGAAATGAGACTATCCAAAATTGCTTCAAATTTGTATCTAGGGTTATCCACTGCTGCAAAATAGCTTTCTTTGCAGCTTTGAACCCTGCCATCAAAACTTTTTTGTCGCGGAAAGAAAATTGGTAGAATGGTTGAATCATTGGATAGTCCCAAAACATATGTAAAAATGTGCCAGTGGCGCCATGGTTACAGGAGCTGCAGTATGGATTGGGTATATGTTTCATGCAATATCGCTTGTAAGGTGTATAATAGAAACGATGGATAGTCTTAAAATGAATAAGTACATGACTAAGGTTTTTAGAGGTAAGGCCAAGGTTTGTGTCCCAGTCTGGATGGAATTCTATCCAAGAAAGTTCCAAATCCCACTTTGATAGTATCTTTAAAGGCTTGTGAACACTACTGAGTAAAGAGTTATAGATTACTGAGACCGCCCCACTAGGATCTTTGACAGGATTAATCCAGTTAAACATTGGGTGGTCTGCCAAAACAGAATTCCATGGCACGCCATAAGCTTTCATAGCAGATCGCAACCTCAGGTACAAGAAAAAAGAAAAGACAGGTAGGCTGTATTCTGCTTGGATATCCTGGAATGTGCACAAACCAGCCCTGTCAAAAAATCATTCCAACTCTTGACTCACAGTGGTTTTGACGAAACAAGATGATTTTTAAAACTGCCGAGGGTGTGGTAGCTGCGTACGTCACGAAGAACCGCAAACATCTAATAGGAAAATTCAACTCTCAGTAGCCACCGTTCAACCTGAAGAGGGCAGCACTAAGATGTTTTTACTCCATATATTGTAGAAATAAAACACTACACAAAAATGTCAAAAGAGTTACTCGAATCAATGATCAGCATTAAAAAAGCCCCATTCTTACAGATAATTAACTAAAAAAAGTTGGTTTAGGGTTTAATTACTAGTGTTGGGCGATATACTCCATTTTCATATCGTCCTATTGTCAGCCTGTGAGATCGGCGATACACGATATTATCGTGAGGAGGCGGGGCTAACTTATTTAATTATTAACTTGATTATTTAGCCTACTCATTAATTTGCTTGTTTTATTAGCCTACTTCGTTTTATATACGATAATCTATTTTGCTAGCAAAGGTTGAGTGTTTATTAATAGGATCAGGTTATTTCCTGGTATAATAGTGAGGTAAAAAAAAAGATCCTAATCCTTTTGTTTGTCAACGGGAAATTTACAGACACATTAGCCTATCCTCATGCCGTTACATGCAGTATTTTGACTAGGGCCTATTTCTGCACGAGATGAAAACACGTTTTAATAATTTCTTTTAATAATCCCGACAAACGCCAGTCTCTTTTTCTGCAAAATACATCCGCTCAACCAATCACAAAGCACCACGGCAGCGCTTTAACTACAGGCTGTTGCTTGTTCTCACACGACCGCGTCAAACTTCTGTCACGCTGACACACTGACATCAGGGAATCTTTTGAAAAACTTTCGGTTGTTTTATTCAATGTCAACGAAAACCGAGCAGGACCAAACCATTTTACAGCTGATCGCCGTCAAAAAACTTCAGATGCGACGTCCCAATGTTGACAACAGCGATATGCAGGACTAACGTTAGATCATGCTTAATAAATCATAATTCATGATGATGTGCTCATCTTAGTTAACGTTAATGTTTTAATTAAGGAGTTTTTCATCCATGAAGTCCTGAATGAAAAAAACGTTGAACTGTTAAAAAAACGTTGTTAGTTCCTGGTGATATTAATGTATGAATGAATGCATAGTTCATGCATTCATTTATACATGAATTCATGATAATTCATGACATGTACCCTTACCGTAAAGTGTTACTGAATATTGTTATATTAATATATTATATTAATTGATGAAGAAATAGTATGCACAAGACAATCAATACAACAAAGATGTCTGAAATATTAATGTAATTTTCTGTAGTCTAGAGGTGTCATGGGCAAATCAGTTTTAAATCTTCTTTACAGTTCTATTTTGAACAGTTTTGCACATGATTTTATAATAAAGCAATGGATTTATATGCACAAGAAAACAAATTCAATGTGTATACAATTTAATTTTGATTAATTGCTTAATAATTGATTAATTTTGAAAAAATAAATAAATAATGGATTTATTGCATTTTGGTGAAAAAAAAACCGTTTATATAATAAATCATTGAAAATCAAAACCTGGATTTAATTTTTTATTGTTATTATAACCTACAAATGCTATGTGAAAATTTGAAACAGAAAATAGTTGTTTTCATCTTCCCATTTTCTTGCTAAAGAAAACATAGTTTTACTCAAATTGATCAAAATGGATTTATAGCGTATTGGAACCAAACTCTTCAATTGTTATGAGGTGATTTTGTTGTAAATTTAGGCAAGGCAAATTAATTGTAGTTCCTAATATTAATTTAATAACAATACTAGCTTTATAATAATAATAATAATAGGCCTAATAATAATAATTTAACACATTATGGTAAAACGAGCCAATTATCATATTGATATCGTCAAAGGCATCTGCCATCGGCGATATCTCAGACTATCGTCTATCGGCACAACCCTATTAGTTACCCTTTAATAATTTGTTAATAACCTTCTAGACACTGAATTAATCCAAATAAATTACTTTAGTATTTAGATTATAAAATTATTGATAGATGGTTAACTATAAAACTGTAAATTGTTTGAGTGTGTGTGTTTCTGTGGAGGATTAGATAAAGATACAGGTGTGTTTCAGACACAGTTGATCCTGCTTTACTAAAGTGTTTTCTCTCTCTCTCTGTTCTTTGTGTCATCAGTGTAAGATCAGGCTCACATGTGTCCAGCTCTGTGTCTCTGAAGAGTGATCACTCTAAAGGTGAAGGACCAAACGTCAGTGAGAAAACACCAGCATCTAATAAAAGGTATTTTGTGTTAATCGGTTTTTTTTTTGTCATGCATTGTACAGCAAGATGTATCAGTGAATACCAATCATAAAACATGTTTAGATCAAATATTTGTCAGAGTATTCACAGCTAATGCTTATTTATCTTTCTGTAAAATATCGGTTAGTATTTTTTGTGATTACTTTTATTGTGAGTATATTATGTGAGTATATTATGATTACAGGCTTCAATATGAGACATTAGACTCAGACCTTCAGACCCACAGGAACCACGAGAATTTTAAAGACAATCTTCTTGGGATCTTCCAGGTAGGAAAACACATTTTTTATGAATGTTTAATATTTCTAATAAACAAATATGTTATTGAATAAAGAAATTAAATTTAATTTTTCGGTAACACTTTATTTGACGGTGTCTGTGATAGTGTAATTACTTAATTAATTACTTGGTAGTAGACATTGTAATAACATGTAAAAAAAATGTAATTAACATGTAACTAAGTTTTGGAACCATCTCTACTTGTAATTACACTCATGTAAGATTGTAATTACACTCATGTAATAGGCAGCTACTGTAAAAGGAGAACTCCGGTGCAAAATGAACCTTTGGTCTAATTACACATTGTTACCTAGTCAACCGTTATCTGAGATTTGTTTTCATGATTGCCGAATGTAAATAGTTTTATCTCTAAAAACAGTTTAGCCTATAACACTAGTATAACGCTAGCATATAGGGCATAGAGTAATGATTGGCGTTCGTAGATCGACTGGTAGAGACTATTACAACAACAACAACAACAAGTTTATTTATATAGCACAATTCACTCCATCAAAGTACTTCAATGTGCTTTACAGAACGTAAAAACATCATGAAAAAATACCAGATACAAAACATGCACAAAAAAAGATAATAAAGATTTAATAAAAAATAAATAGACAAATTTAAAACTACACAGTATAGCTAATTTTAAGATCTCAGTCATAAGCTTGTGAGAAAAGAAAAGTTTTCAACTTAGATTTAAAAATCAATACATTCGGGGCACATCTAATATCTTGTGGTAGTTTGTTCCAGTCGTGTACAGCAGAGATGCTAAACGCAGCTTCTCCATATTTTGTTCTAACTCTGTGCTCCACTAACTGACCCGAGTGTATTGATCTAAGAGTCCTGTTAGGTTTATATTTTTCAAACATTTCGGAAATGTACTCAGGGCCTAAACAATTCAGTGCTTTATAGACTAAAAGCATCACTTTAAAGACTATTCTATAGTTAATTGGGAGCCAATGCAAAGTTTTAAGAACTGGAGTGATGTGCTCTATTCTCTTGGTCCCAGTTAATAATCTAGCGGCAGCGTTCTGAACAAGCTGCAGCTGTTTTACAGTCTTCTTCGGAAGTCCAGTTAATAAGCCATCACAGTAGTCCACCCTACTAGAAATAAAAGCGTGGATAAGCCTTTCTAGGTCTTTTTGAGGCACCGATCCTTTAATTCTAGAAATATTTTTCAAATGATAGAATGCTGTTTTGGTGACCGCTCTGATATGACTATTAAATGTAAGATCTGAGTCTATCATAACACCAAGATTACGCACTTGATCCCTAACTTTAAAGGCACGAGAATCTAATTCTTTAATAATGCTTATTCTTTTATTTTTGTTACCAATTATTCTAAGATGGCTTCTTCCTGTATTCGCGAAGTTGACTGTGTGTATAAAATATCTTATTATTAAACTGTATGGAAACTGACAAAGTTCTCAATGCTTCGGTTTGAATGTAGGGACCCTTGTTATGCTGTCGTGTTAGTGTGGGGCTATTTTGAGCCTTGTTAGTGGTAATAACAAGCGATTTTATTTGTCATTACTCTATGCCCAATATACTAGTGTTATACTAGCGTTATAGACTAAACTGTTTTTAGAGATAAAACTATTTACATTCGGCAATCATGAAAACAAATCTCAGATAACGGTTGACTAGGTTACAATGTGTAATTAGACCAAAGGTTCATTTTGCACCGGAGTTCTCCTTTAAACATATGTAATAGGCCGAGTCAGTTACATACATGTTACCGACTTGGTGCAATGTAATTATATAAGAAAGTACTTTGTACTACTCAATGCAACAAATGATGATACTATGAAAAAAGCCTGCAGTTACACATGGTCATTTTGTACCTTCTAAAATAGTGTATCAAGATTGTACTTCAGTGTACTTGATGTGTATAAGATATGTAGATACACATGAAGTGCACTTAAGTACAGTCTTGATATACTTTATTTAACGTAGGTTATCCCTGTGTAATATTATGTAATTGCAATGTAATTAGGAAGCTACCGCATGCATTTAAGCTGTTAACGAGGGAGTTAGGCCTAAAGGCCCGTACACACCGGGACGAATATCAGCGCGCGTTATTCGTCAGCGTTTTTCAACACGTTTTTTGTGTTCACACCCAAGCGTTATTCGCTGACGATAAGCCGAATGAACATGCAAATTCATTTCCTGACATTAGATGCGCTTAATGTAAAACAGAAATAATAATAGAATACTATACTAGGGTGATCATATTCATGTCTCAATGTTTTATTATGACAGATAGAAAAAAAAACGAATGAAATAATGATAGAAATAATTTCTTCTGTATTAGAAAAATATATAGGCCTAAATAATAAATAACTAAAAGAAATGCCTCCAAATGTAACAAAAAATAGCTCTCACAAACTTACAAAAACGAACTAACAAAATCTATTTATATCTTTAGTTTTCATTCTCTTTATCTTGTTTTTCTTCCTTGTTTGCCCATCTATATTTTGCTGTAGAACTGATCTTTCCCAGCAGTTTTTGTTTGAAAGCCAGGACATTTTCATCACTTAAAAACAGCCAGGACAGGACGTGGAAACAGGACATGTGTAACGCAAAGTTGAGATGTTGCCCAGAGATAAAAACATAGCAGTTGTCGGATGAACAGATGCACGAGAGACGAGAGTTGTCGTATTTCCCCGCGTTTAATAAATCCACTCAAACGTCACACTCGTCCTCTTCATACACGGGGATCGAGCGAGAGAAAACAAACAAACAAACAAACACATCTGGTCACAATAGAAAAATAAAATAAAAGAAAGAATATAAAGAGTCGGCAGAGCTGTTCTCCTCTCCTCACTTGTCAAAATCTAACTGACATTACGCACACTATGCGCAGTTCTCATCTCAACTCAGATTTCTATAAAGCACAAAGTGACCGTTTTACACATGTCCCGGGAAAACAGGACTGTTGGTCACCCTATACTATACTATTATTACAGAAATACTAATATTAATATTATCTTAGCTCTTTGTGCTCCGAGACCAGCAGCTCAACATCTTGCCCATAGGTATCTTATCTCTTCTTCGCCGTATGTGTGCTCGGCAAGACCGTTTTGTGTTTGAGCGCCCTCAAGTTGTGTTTTACTGTAACTTCAGAAGTACCAGACACGTGAGCAAACCCGCCGATCTCGTTGGTCGGATAGGTTTTGACGCGGCGCGTCAAACCAAAAAACGAACCCGAGACGTTTTTTTAAAAATGACGCTTTTACGCGTGGCGTTTTTCGCGTCGGTGTGAACACTCACATTGGCACCCATTGTTTAGTCACGAGGCGTTAAACGTCGACGAATAATGCGCGCGAAATTCGTCCCGGTGTGAACAGGCCTTAATTCAAACTAAAGTCTATATGGATTAGGTTTGTAGTTGCACATGTAGTACACTTAAGTACAATCTTGATTCACTTTATTTTACGTAGCTTATCCCTGTGTAATATTTTGTAAATTGAATGTAATTAAGAAGCTACTGCATGTATTTAAGCTGTAACCTAAAGGGTTAATTCAGATGGATAAGTTATGTAGATACACATGAAGTGCACTTAAGTACAACCTTGCAGTGTTGTTTTTGGCAGCCCTTTTAGTCTTAGTCTTAGTCTTTTAGACAAATGCTTTTAAGTTTTAGTCACATTTTAGTCACTTATAAACTTAATAGTTTTAGTCAAGTTTTAGTTGACGAAAACACCAAAAGGTTTTATTCAAGTTTAATCAATTTTAGTAAAAAAAAAAAGTAGTCTTTAACAAATTTATTTAGTTTAAAAAGTAACTTGCTTGGTTCTAAAGTAAAATGCACACACAGCTTAGTGATCATTCTGTGTATTAATGTTTATTTCTCAACTCAAACTAAAAACAACAACTAAATGATTGATAACACCTATAATGATCAATAAACCAACCAAACCATCATTACAGTGAAAGCTATCAACTTTTAAAAAAAAATTATTAGGCTAAAAAAATTTTTTAACAACTTTTAAATTAAGTGAACTTCAAACAATCCCCACATAAACCCATAATAAAAACCATATTTACCTGTGCCCTTCCTGTCTTAACAGGTAGGATACAGAAATTGAATAAAGTTATCAAACAGTCTGCGCTGCATGAATTATAAATTATATATAGAATAATCCTTATTAAAGCTACAAAAGTTCTTTAGTCAAGATCAGTGAGTAATTTTCTAATTTCCCTTTGTTCTTTTAACTTTACTGACAGAACGCTTTATTCGCTGCTGGCGCTTTAAGAGAACCCGTTGCCGAGACGCGGATCTCACATGCGCCTCATAGCACAACTCTTTTCGTCCATAAGACTTTTCTTACGTTATGAAGATACTCGACAAAACGACATTTTGGCATAATTGTGTGTGCTATTGTTCGTTTAAGCTCGAAAGAGAACTGTATTCTGGCACGCGTCAGTGCATGCGCATTATGGCGCGCGTCTTTCTGCGAGTCTCATTTAGGGCATTCACAGGCAGCTTTTCACTTCTTGTCGTGCAAAATGCGAAAAGGCATTTGCACGAATAAGAGCGGGATCGTGTAACACTAGTCAAAGGATGACAAAATGAAGAGATGCTGCGTTAATAGCCCTAATTTGTTTATTTCATATAAAATCGCGGCATTTTGCGTTATATAATTGCATAGGTTTGAGATCGCTATTACGATTGCGATTTGATTAATCGTGCAGCACTAATGCTTAGTGTATTCTATATGCAACAGTTTTTTGAGCCTTTTCTTTTAACAGTTTTAAATTTCAGTGCACATGAAGAACAATAGCACTCTCTCGACTCTATGCTGTAATCTCACATACACCCGGGAGAAGGGAATGTGAAAGGGCAATAAACTCCACTCCAGCAAGATAAAGTCATTTTATGAAAACCATCTACTTTATGCTTTATCTACAAATAAAGTATAATAATGGGAATATTGACCTTGAAGAGAGTGTCGTCGTGTCGCAAACGAACGCGACGCGCTGTGTGAATTCTGAATGAAGAATGACTGAGGCGAGATGACTTTCCATTAACTTTAACTTAGCGACTAAAATTACACATTATACAATGACTTTAGAAGTCTTGGAATATAGGGTGAAAACTTGATTGTGCTTTACAAAGTTTTTTATGCCTTTAGTGGGGCTTAACAAAATAACATAATACTATGCAGAATATCGGACGTCACTGAGAAGCTGCAGCCGTGGCGGGAGGATTTTAAGTGTGGCGGCCCGCCACGGGAGAATGAATGTAGAGGAAACACTGAAGATGCATGTTATTTGTAAACACAAACATTATGTATACAACTTGTGCAAAGTGCAAGGTTGCAAACTGCAAAGTTACAAACATTCTGAAACAAAATAATAAAATAAATATCTAATACTGAGGTGCATTGAACAAAGAATGCATACTTGAATATAAAGTATGAAACAAACATGACCCTTGGAGTGTGTTGAACATAAAAATGAATAACACCATCCCTGATTAAACACTGTATTTGGTCTTGGTTAGTTCGGTATTTTACACTTAAAGCCCTGTTTTAACATCGTTTCTGATGAAATAGAACGGTTAAGATTGAAATTTGGACAAATGCTGTTGTCCCGAGAATTTTAGGTTTGTGTGTTAGGACCCACACAATCATTCATAAAACGCATTAAACATTTGTTTACAAAGACGTCAAACTCACCGAGTGGTCAGGGATGTTCACTGATATGCTCACACAAACATCGCTGCAACATATGCTTTCCAACAGGTTTTATCCTAGTTTTTGTCCGACTCTATTGACTTGACTTGGTACAAAAATTACCATTAAACCCTGTGTTGTTGTTGTGTGGAATCTGGTGCGTGCGCGGCGGCCGGTGCTGGGCGCATGCGATTGGAAACGGCAGCATTGCTGATACGTATTTTTAGCTCTCCATACAGACCGATTTCACGCAAAACAGGCATAAATTACATGCATTGTGAATGTCAGACTTATAATCATTTTCGTTCCGTCTCGTCTCGTCAACGAGAACTCGAAAACATCTCGTCATGTTTTAGTCACCTCAGAGCTGTTTTTAGCTAGTCATCGTTGCGTTATCGTCATAAAAAAACGGTGCGTTAACGTAATCATTTCGTTATCGTCATCACTGACGAAAACATCACTGCAATCTTGATACACTTTTTTTTAAAAGGTAATGACCATGTGTAACTGCAGGCTTTTAACCATAGTAACATATTTAAGTACTTGTTACATTGTACCAAGTCTGTAACACATATGTAACCGACTCAGCCTGTTAAGTGTAACAATAGCTGCCCATTACATAAGTGTAATTACAATCTGTAAGTACAGGCTGTTCCATAAATTAATTACATTTTGTTACATGTTATTACAATGTCTACAACTAAGTAATTAAGTAATTACACTATATCACGGACACCGTAAAATAAAGTGTTACCAATTTTCCTTTCTCCAATCAATTTCCAATCTCCTTTTTTCCTTATAAACACATTTTAGCTCATCTTGGTCAGCATGTTATTCTTTTAACTGGATTTTTATGTACATTTATTATAATTATTGAATAATAGTGTTGACCAAAAACAGATGTACAATTTGGCTTAAATTGTGTAATTCTGTCTTTTCTCTTGCTTTTCCTTGTAGGATCTTGAGAGCAAAATAATCGCATTTCTGAAGAATGAGCTGGAGAAGTTAAAGAAAATTTTACAACATGAGAAGAACACACAACACTTTGTGAAGGACTTTAATGAGAACAGATCCAGTATCAAATCAGCAGCTCTTGATCTCACACTACATTACCTGAGAGAGATGAAGCAAGATGAAGCTGCTGATGCTCTAGAAGGCAAGAGACTCGTGATCATTTATCTGATTGTCTCTTATAAATGTAGGAGAGAAAATGAAGACTAAAACTATCTGAAGAGCTCTTTTCCAAAACGCGATAAACACCGTTTTAAAAAAAAAATGAGTTTGTCGTGTCATTCTGCTGTGGACATAACCCTTTCACTGCTCCATCAACGTTTCATGCCAAATCGCTATATTTCCTTGTTTAAAATGTACTGCAAGATACAGTTTCTTTCCAAACCACGATAAGCGCCAGCCCTGTTTTTAGCCTAAATGCTATAAATCCTCAAATTCAATGAGCGTTCTACACAATCCAGCACAGCGGCACTCTGAACAGAGGTTTATTATGTTCATTCATTCCTCAAAATGAGTCCTAGTTTTCTAGTCAACTAGTAGTAGATCGTTTAAGCCATTTGTATTATCAGTAATCACATATTGATTTAATTAAATGGGAGAGAAACCGTATGAGCATTTTTAATTGCCTATTCCGCATCTCAACGTATGCATAAAGCTTGCCACAAAGAACCGGCAAAAGTAATGATTATGCATGAAACATTTGAATTGTTTATTAATAAACTAGTGTTTTCTGTCAGTGTCAGCAGCAAAGATAAAGTTGATGATGCTTACTCGCCATCTTCGCAGTGAACGCGCATAGAAACGCATACTTCGAATTAGCCTACATACGCAGAGAGTTGCAAATTTATTTTAGTTTTTAATTGTTTTGTTTAAAAGTAGACATTTAAAGCTTTCTGTAGCTTAGTTCTCAGGTCTGTGTGAGGCAAGCATCGCGGTGTTTCGGTTGAGACGCGCTCCGGTTCACCTGTGCGCCTCTGTGTCCTGAATATATTGTCTGATATTTACTTCTAATGTATTAATCCAGTCAATTTGTCAATGAAACATTTATTAAAATGAAGATACAATTTATATGAAACGAAATTTACAAGCTTTCTACAAAACAAAACTTAATAAGTGGTCAAAATCATGTCTGACGCACTCCAAATATTTTCCGATATTGGGCAGCTTTTGAATTTTTTTGATCCTATCTTACTCATCTCATGCGGTTCCCTTTTCATAGCCTACTCAACATAGATGAAATAATAAAAATAAGTAATGTAATATTATTAAACACAAATGTAAGACGTAGCCTGTTTATTTTGTTTTTTGTTTTTTTTACTTATATTTAAGCGTCATGCTGCTCCGCTTTGCTCACATGTTATGTATGTGTGTGTGTGCATGTGCTGGAGGGGTGCCCATCCCTTTTTTGAATGTCGTTATCATAAATTGATAATTTTTAATAATTTGTTTTTTTCATGCATATGTTGAAATTGGTACTATTTGTTTGAGGTTTGACACTTTACTAAAAATGACTTTACTAAAAAATGATACAAAAAAATGGATGGATTTATAGCGTTTTGGAAAAAAATAAAATTAACTTTTAAATTATAATTAACAATATTGTTGTTTGATTTAATAATTATTGTTCAAAATGTTCAGACTGAACCAATAAAACATTTAAACAGGATAATTTCAATATTCACAAAATGTTTGGGTCTAGGTAAAAAATGTAGTTTTCCTGAAAACTATTGAAATGGATTTATAGCGTTTTGGAAAAGAGCTCTTCATCTATTTTCTGTTCCTGTGTTTAGGTGAGCTGTTCTTCATTCATCAGCTGAAATGTGGCCTAAAGAAGAAGTATCAATGTGTGTTTGAAGGAATGGCGAAGCAAGGTGACTCCACACTCCTGAATAACATCTACACAGATCTCTACATCACTCAGGGTGGCAGTGAACAGGTCAATACTGAACATGAGGTGAGACAGATTGAAGTTGCTTCCAGACGTCATGAAGCACAAGAGATACAGGTTAAATGCACACATTTGTTTGAAGCGCCTGAACAAGACGAGGAGATCCGAACTGTACTGACAAAAGGAGTCGCTGGCATCGGGAAATCAGTCTCTGTGCAAAAGTTTGTTCTGGACTGGGCTGAAGGAAAAGAAAATCAAGATATCAGCTTCATATTTCCTCTTCCATTCAGAGAGATCAACTTAAAGGAGAAAGAAAAACTAAGTTTGATGGACCTCATAACTCAGTTTTTCCCAGAGACAAAAGGACTGAACCTCACAAGAAGGAATCAGTTCAAAGTGCTGTTCATCCTTGATGGATTGGACGAATGTCGCCTTCCTCTGAAGTTTGATTGTAATGAGACGTGGCGTGATGTATCGTCACCAGCCTCTCTGGATGTTCTCCTAACGAACCTCATGAAGGGAAATCTGCTTCCTTCTGCTCTCGTCTGGATCACCAGCAGACCAGCAGCGGCCAGTAAGATTCCTCCTGACTGTATCGACCGGCTGACAGAGATACGAGGATTCAGCGACGCACAAAAGCAAGAGTACTTCAAAAAAAGATTCAAGGATGATATTCAAGCCAACACAATCATAGATCATGTTAAACAATCAAAGAGTCTCTTTATCATGTGCCACATCCCAGTCTTCTGCTGGATTTCAGCCACTGTTCTCCAGAACATTCTGGAGGAGAAGAGAAATAATGATGTAAGAAACACTCAGGCTGATGAGATCTCTAAAACACTGCAGGAATCAAACACTGAAGACACTCCCAAGACTCTGACACAAATGTACACACACTTTCTCCGCTTTCAGATCCAGCAGAGCCGCCGGAAATATGATGGAGAATACACACCAGATGTTTCCTGGGATAAAGACGCCATCCTTTCACTGGGGAAACTGGCATTTCATCATCTGGAAAGAAACAACCTGATCTTCTATGACACAGACCTGGAAGCCTGTGGTCTTGACGTCTATAAGGCATCAGTGTACTCAGGCATGTGTACCCAGATCTTTAAGAAGGAAACAGGGATCGTTCTTGGTACCATGTACTGCTTTGTTCATTTGAGCATTCAAGAGTTTATTGCAGCCCTTTATGCACATCTGTTTCTAGACATCAACAAGACAAGTGTGTTTGATCATGAGTCTACAGAACAGGAAAACAGAAATGAATCCATGATTGATTTTCTCAAGACTGCTGTGGATAAGGCGCTGGAGAGTGACAATGGACACCTGGACCTTTTCCTTCGCTTCCTCCTCGGTCTGTCACTCCAGTCCAATCGACGACTCTTACGAGGTCTGTTGACACAGCGAGACGACACTGACCAGAGCAACAAGGGGAAAGTTCGACGACTCTTACGAGGTCTGTTGACACAGCAAGATGACACTAACCAGAGCAACAAGGAAATAGTTCAGTACATCAAGCAGAAATTAGAAGCTAATCTTCCTGCAGAGAGATCCATCAATCTGTTCTACTGTCTGAATGAACTGAACGACCAAACTCTGGTGAACGAGATTCAGACCCACCTTAGCAAAGGAAGTCTCTCAACTGGTGACCTTTCACCTGCCCAGTGGTCTGCTTTAGCCTTTGTGTTGTTGACATCAGAGGAAGAGCTGGAGGAGTTTGAGCTTCAGAAATTCAAGAAATCAGACGAGTGTCTCATTAGATTATCGGCAGTCATCAAAACCTCCAGAAGAGCCCTGTAAGTCCTTTATATATTTTGTCATGTTTAGCTCTCATCTGAAAAATGCATTTATCTACTTTATTCTATAGTGATTTCCCATCATAAACATGAAGCTATACCTGTAAAGCTTTGTGTGTGTGTGTGTGTGTGTGTGTGTGTGTGTGTGTGTGCGTGCGTGCGTGCGTGCGTGCGTGCGTGCGTGCGTGTGTGTGTGTGTGTGGAGAAAGTTCATCACAACTTAAGACAAAATATAAAATACCATGTAAAAATGTTTGTGCGTTTGTTTTGTATCATATGATACACCAGACCCGAATGACTTATATAGAATTATTTATATACAGTGGGTACAGAAAGTATTCAGACCCCCTTAAATTGTTCACTCTTTGTTATATTGCAGCCATTTGCTAAATTCATTTAAGTATTGACAGAAAAACACAGAACTGTTGACATTTTTGCACAGTTATTAAAAAAGAAAAACTGAAATATCATATGGTCCTCCTAAGTATTCAGACCCTTTGCTCAGTTTACCAGTTGCTCATTTAGTCGAAGCACCCTTTTGATCTAATACAGCCAAGAGTCTTTTTGGGAAAGATACAACAAGTTTTTTCACAACTGGATTTGGGTATCCTCTGCCATTCCACCTTGCAGATCCTCTCCAGTTCTGTCAGGTTGGATGGTAAACGATGGTGGACAGCCATTTTCAGGTCTCTCCAGAGATGCTCAATTGGGTTTAAGTCAGGGCTCTGGCTGGGCCATTCAAGAACAGCCACGGAGTTGTTGTGAAGCCACTCTTTCGTTATTTTAGCGGTGTGCTTAGGGTCATTGTCTTGTTGGAAGGTGAACCTTCGGCCCAGTCTGAGGTCCAGAGCACTCTGGAAAAGGTTTTCGTCCAGGATATCCCTGTACTTGGCCGCATTCATCTTTCCCTCGATTGCAACCAGTCGTCCAAAAACACCCCCACAGCATGATGCTGCCACCACCATGCTTCACTGTTGCGACTGTATTGGACAGGTGATGAGCAGTGCCTGGTTTTCTCCACACATACCACTTAGAATTAAGGCCAAAAATTTCTATCTTAGTCTCATCAGACCAGAGGATCTTATTTATCACCATTTTGGAGTCCTTCAGGTGTTTTTTAGCAAACTTTGACTGAGGAGAGGCTTCCGTCGGGCCACTCTGCCATAAAGCCCCGACTGGTGGATTGTTGCAATGATGGTTGACTTAAGGCTGGTTCACACGGGATGATTTTAAAATTGTCGGCCGATTTTCCAAACCTAAAAGAGACCCCACACACAGCGATAAAAAAATCATGGGTCTAACAGTTTTGGTCGTACCGTGTGTGGTGCGCAGCCACACGGCAAAATCAACACATCACACACGAACCGATTTGACTCCCGAGCATTCCTAGGTCAGACGGAAAATCTCGCAAAATCCCTCGAGATCAAACGTGACTTCAGAGTAAACAATCCTGGTGGATGAAGAGGATGCAGTGGCGCTAGTATGTAGTTTGTTTTTAACGAAAAAAAAAACGTCCACCGGACATTCTGGTGCGCTATACCGCCGGGCGCCGGATGTTTTGATTTTGTTTCCCGCCGGTGCTTCCTCTATGCCTCATCACCTCGCTCGGTGATCGGGGCTAAAATCGGGCTAATAATCCTGCCGTGTGAACCAGCCTTTATTACAAATTTCTCTCATCTCCCGACTGCATCTCTAGAGCTCAGCCACAATGATCTTTGGGTTATTCTTTACCTCTCTCACCAAGGCTCTTCTCCCCCGAAAGCTCAGTTTGGCCGGACGGCCAGCTCTAGGAAGGGTTCTGGTCGTCCAAAACGTCTTCCATTTAAGGATTATGGAGGCCACTGTGCTCTTACGAACCTTTAGTGCAGCAGAATTTTTTTTGTAGAACCATCTCAAGGATGATCAGAAGAAATAGACAGCACCTGAGTTAAATATATGAGTGTCACAGCAAAGGGTCTGAATACTTAGGACCATGTGATATTTCAGTTTTTCTTTTTTTAATAAATGTGCAAACATGTCAACAATTCTGTGTTTTTCTGTCAATATGGGATGCTGTGTGTACAATAATGAGGGAAAAAAACAAACTTAAATGATTTTAGCAAATGGCTGCAAAATAACAAAGAGTGAAAAATTTAAGGGGGTCTGAATACTTTCCGTACCCACTGTATATATGTTATCACATAATCATACTTGAGGAAGAAAAAAAAAATATATATTTTATTCATATACCCAAAGTGGGGGGTAGAATGTAATTTGGTACAGTTGTTTTTTATATTTCCAAAAAGTAAAATGAAATTCTGAAAAGTTATAGTATAAAAAGTTATAGATTTTTATAAACTTAAATAAAGTACATAATATATTACCACATTCGGGATCAGGGGGCGGAGATGGGTAGGTTGGTTTACTGTATATGTAAGGATTTCATGTTCTGCAGTGAGGACCATCTGCATTGGCCACCCTGCTCTCTAATATATTGGCATCAGCCATTGGTGATGTACAATTTCATCATTGTACAAATACAATTTCTTAAAGGAGAACTCCGGCGAACAATGAACCTTTGGTCTAATAAAACATCGGTACATAGTCAACCGTTCTCTGAGATTTGTTTTCAGGATAATCGAATGTAAAGAGTTTTATCTCTAAAAACTGTTTAGCGTATAATGCTAGTAATGGGGGCATTGAGTAAGTAAAAAGAAATCGCTATTTTATACCACTAACAAGGCTCAAAATAGCACCACACAAACGCAGTAACATAATGAGGCTCCATACATGCAAAACGAAGCATTGAGAACTTTGTAAGTGTACAGACCGTTTAATAAGAAGAAACTTTATGAAGACAGTTCACTTCGTGTATACAGACAGGAGCCATCTTAAAAAATAGTCTCGATAAGTCGATCTCCGAACGCCGCTCATACAGTTCAGAAGTCCGCTGAACTTCATACAGTTCAGATCACTCAGCACGACGTTCGTGGTTTGACTTATCGAGACTATTTTTTAAGATGGCTCCTGTCTGTATACACGAAGTGAACTGTCTTCATAAAGTATCTTCTTATTAAACGGTCTGTACACTTACAAAGTTCTCAATGCTTCGTTTTGCATGTATGGAGCCTCATTATGTTACTGCGTTTGTGTAGGGCTATTTTGAGCCTTGTTAGTGGTATAAAACAGCGATTTATTTTTACTTAGTCAATGCCCCCATTACTAGCATTATATGCTAAACTGTTTTTAGAGATAAAACTCTTTACATTCGATTATCCTGAAAACAAATCTCAGAGAACGGTTGACTATGTACCGATGTTTTATTAGACCAAAGGTTCATTGTTCGCCGGAGTTCTCCTTTAAGTTTAAGTAATCGCAGCTTAATCTAAATCATTAAATATGTTGTGTCAAAAAGACACAAGGAGGAGGCAGTTTTAGTATTATAGTTAAAGGCCTTTAACTTGCCACAAAATTTTGAACTGTCTCATATAATGGTATCAGTGCAGTAAAGTCAATAATATTGTTGAATATTAAGTAGGGGTGCATGATTCAGAAAGTGTCATGATTTGATTCAATATCAGTTTTTAGGCTCAAGATTCCATTCAAAAAGCGATTCACAGTACATAAATGTATAGTTTACTTTTTCCTATTTGATGGACTGCAGTAGGCATACAATTTAAAAGAAAAGAAACGCACCAAATCAAATGTATTTTGATTTTATTTTAGTTTTCGTGTTCGCATTTATGAGGAAAAAACAATGTTACAGATGCGACCGCTCTGAACTGGCACTAAAAGACTGCTTTAAAATTTTCACATAGTCTGTTGCCTTTAAGAAGTAAAAGCAGACAATACACTGTAATACAACTGTAATAGAAGCCTCACTGAACATGTAACGAGTAAAATATTACTGAAAATTGATTAGTAATGCCATACACTACTGCGTTACAGCAAAAAGTAATATGTTACTGTAATGTATTACTTTTGTGATGCGTTACTCCCAACACTGGTGACGGATGGGACATGTCCTCACCCCATTTTCTCAGGACTGATATTGTTCCCCACCAGTTTTAGAAACATAGCACAGATGAACCTAATACAAAAAAATAAAACGTCTCCAGTTAAATAGCAGAGCATTTACTTAGTTCACTATTAAATAAAGACCTGGCGCTTAAAGGATTAGTTCACTTTTGAAAAAACATTTGCTGATAATTTACTCACCCCCATGTCATCCAAGATGTCCATGTCTTTCTTTCCTCAGTCGAAAAGAAATTAAGGTTTTTGATGAAAACATTTCAGGATTTTTCTCCATATAATGGACTTCAATGGGAACCAGACAGTCCAAGGTCCAAAAGACAGTTAATAACAGTTTCAGATGCAGCTTCAAATGTCTTTAAACGACACCAGATTATGAATAAGGGTCTTATCATGCGAAACGATCGGTTATTTCAAAACTGTAACTGTAAAAAAAAATGTAACTTTTCTAAGGACAAATGCTAGCCTTGCTCTATTCTGTGAGGCGCGTTTGTAATGTCTGTAATACGTAATTACGTTCAAAAGGTCATGGGGGACGTAGCCGGAAGTACAGAATCAAAATCGTCCGACATCGTTGTTTTACCTTTTAATTCCTTTTTTTTTGTAAACGGCGTTTTGAGTTAGTTTGCACGTTCAACCTATGCGTTCAACTTGTAAACACTCTGTAATTCCGGCTACGTCGCCCGTGACCTTTTGAAGGTAATTACGAATTACGTGACGTTACAAACGCGCCTCACAGAATAGAGCAAGGCTAGCATTTGTCCTTAGAAAAGTTACATTTTTGGAATAAGCTTTGAAATAACCGATCGTTTCGCATGATAAGACCCTTATTCATCATCTGGTGTCGTTTAAAGACATTTGAAGCTGCATCTGAAACAGTTATTAACTGTCTTTTGGACCTTGGACCGTCTGGTTCCCATTGAAGTGCATTAAATGGAGAAAAATCCTGGAAAAATTTCATCAAAAACCTTAATTTCTTTTCGACTGAGGAAAGAAAGACATGGACATCTTGGATGACATGGGGGTGGGTAAATTATCAGCAAAAGTTTTTCAAAAGTGAACTACTCCTTTAAATCTGTTGTTTTTGAAATCATGCTTAGCTCTCGTTGCCGCTGCTATCAGTGTCATGGATACACTTGTTCTCTTGTGGCGCGCGCATCACATCAAGTGATCGGACGCACCCTTCAATCTATCGTCGTTGCAGAGACTCTATACATTTCGATGAAATCACAAAATAAAAATAAAATGCACACAAACGTGTCCTTGCTTGACTGACCACTGATAAACACATTCGGCTTTGACGAGAGAGAGAAAAAAAACTATACAACTGCGGATTAGAACCCGTAACTTCTGACACGCTTGGCAAAAGATCTACCACAAGACCATGTAAGAAATCCCCAAAAAATTATATATATATATATATATAGGGTTAGGGTTAGCCTAACCTAACCCTAACCCTATACACACACACACTCTCTAAAAAATGCTGGGTTGTTTTAACCCAATTTGGGGTAAAAAAAAATGGGCAAATGGGTTACATTTTTAAATTACATTTTTAACTCAATGGCTGGGTTTGTCCATATTTAAAACAACCAAGCATTTTTTAGAGGGTATTTATGTGTATGTGTGTGTGTGTGTATATATATATATATACTGTATATATATAAATATACAGTATATACATTATATATATATATACATATACATATATGTATGTATCAGTGATGCGCGGGTTGATCCGAAATGAGCGGGTGCCTGCGGTCACCCGCGGTCACCCGCAGTTACGGGTCATCCAAAAATGTTTTTAATGATATTCAGGTCGCGGTCGGTCGGGTCGTTTGAAAAAAAGATGCCAATTAAACATTTGTATATAGTACTAGACACAATTTTTGATTAAATATACAGCCCTACACATTATTGGCTGAATAACTGGCACGAAGATAACACACAAGCTCAGTCTAAACAGTCCTCGGTTCTATACTGGTGATTCGAGAACCGCTGTCCCTGTGCGTTCGGTACAGTATCAGCTGCTCGTGCTCATCACTTCTCTCAACAGTGGTACCAACATGTCTCGGTTTAGTGAACTGTTGGAGTTACTGGAGTAAAATATAATTCAGGATATTGACTTATTTCGATTCGTAGGCGACTGTCAGGCATGTCTGAAAGTGAGTAACTTTAGTAACTTATGGATCAGCACTGACGCAAGACGCGAACTGTTTCGAACGATTCAGTTCGATTTAGTGTACTGGTTCGACCGGTTCACTAAAAAGAACCGGTTCAAAAGAACGATTCGTTCACGAACCGGCCATGTCTACGATCAGTCTGCACTGCAGAGAGATGGAGGCGGCAATAGAAAAGGTGAAGACTGGGGAGTGGAAGCTCCAAATACACAAATAGAAAGAGCTGAAATACACAAATAGAAAGAGCTGAAATAATGAAAGATGATGACCAAAGTGCTGGCTTTGCCTTTGTTATGTGTAGGCCTACGTCTTCTTGCGATGCTGTGTTGTTACACGTCTATGGCCCAATAACGCTCCGATGAGCATTTAAAAAATGCGGTCAGGAAGCGGGTCGGGTACAATATTTTTTTACTTTTTTTGCGGTCCGAGTTGCGGGCGGGTAGCTGAAAACGTCGGCCGGTTGCGGGTTGTTTATACATTGACCCGCGCATCACTGGTATGTATGTATGTATGTATGTATATATATATATATATATATATATATGTGTGTATATATATATATATATATATATATTATATATATGTGTGTGTATATATATATATATATATATATAGTATATATACATGTATATATATGTATGGATGTGAACTGATTTTTGGAATTATATGAATCGATTTTGAATCGGTAAAGCTTGAATCGCGATACAAATGTGAATCAATTTTTGTGCACACCCCTAATATTTAGTGTCCCGTTTTGCTGTGTTTTTTTTTCACATAGCTACTGCTTAGACTTAAAATACTCATTAATGGTCATATAAATAAAATCAATACATGATTCTAAACTATTGAGGATCTTATTTTTTTTGTACACTCACCAAAACCTTGTGTTTTTGTAAAATAAATAGTGTGCGCTTTCATCTCTCTCTCCGTAAAAAAACGTCTCAGGTTACGTATGTAACCCTGGTTCCCTGAGAGGGAACGAGAGCTGCGTTGTCAAACGCGATGGGAACGCTCTGCATGATTGCGTCATGAAGCGTCTGTACAATCAGTCCAATAAGAGAGTAGGACGTCAGGTGACGCCATTGACCAGGAAACTATAAAGCACCCTTGAGATCAGACCGCGACAGCTTCTGTGAAAGGCCTGAAGCAAGTCGATCAGGGCATGCAGGAAGTATGGCAGGCGAACGCAGCTCTCGTTCCCTCTCAGGGAACCACGGTTACATACGTAACCTGAGACGTTCCCTTTCAAGGGAACTTCGAGCTGCGTTGTCAAACGCGATGGGAACCCCATACCCACTATGCCATGCTGAGAAATGCCCGTTCTGTGTGAAGTCGAATGCGCACACTAAGAAGCGAGCAACCTAGCTTCGGGAGTAGAGAGGTCTAGGTCATAAAATCTGACAAATGGATGTGGTGAGGACCACCCTGCTGCATTACAAACGTCATGAAGGGAAACAGCCGAAATTAAAGCCTTAGAGGCAGCCATACTCCTAGTAGAATGGCAGCGGACCTCCATAGGTGAGGGACGTCCGACTGCATTATAAGCAATAGAGATAGCCTCAACTATCCACTTGCTCATTACTTGTCTCGATGCCGGGCAACCTTTCTTAGTTGAACCAAAGCAGACGAATAATTGCTCTGACTTACGCCACAGGGCAGCTCTGTGAACATAGGCATCCAATGCCCGAACTGGACATAACAGATTGAGACTTTCCTGATCTGGGGTATTGAAGGGTGGAGGACAGAAGGCCTGCAGCACAATAGGACCCATCACATTAGTAGGGACCTTAGGAATATAACCCGGCCTAGGGTATAGAAATGCTTTAACCATACCAGGTGCGAATTCCAAACATGAGGGAGCAACCGAAAGAGCTTGCAGATCTCTGATTTTCTTAATAGAAGAAATAGCGAGAAGAAACAAAGCTTTTAAAGTGAGGAATTTTTCTGAAACCTCTTTGATAGGTTTGAAGGGAGCCAAAGCCAGACCCTCGAGTACAATGGCCAGGTCCCAAGCCGGTGCTCTGGTGTGAAGGCAGGCCTCAGCCTCAGTGTTCCACGGAGAAAACGAGTTATTAGAGGATCTCTCCCCAGAGACGAAGCATACACCTTCAAGGTGGAGGGAGTTAGTTCAGCAGAGAAACGGTCTTGCAGGAAATCGAGAACTGTACCAACCGGGTAGTCAACAGGACTGTTTGTTTCTCGTGGAGGGAGCTCTGGATTGAAGGATGGTTTCCACGACCTCAGTCGAGAGACCAGCACTTACAAACTGGGCCCCCTCAGAGGCCAAGCCCATAGCTTCCACAACTCGGGGCGAGGGTGAAATATTGTGCCCCCCGCCTGTGAAAGCAGGTCCCTCCTGACCGGAATTTCCATCGGAGAGCCGTCCAAGAGGGACACTAGGTCTGCAAACCATATTCTGGTCGGCCAGTGCGGGGCTACTAACAACTGATGAGCCCCTTCCTGGCAAACTCTTTCCAGAACTCCCGGGACGTGACGCGTCGACAAGGAACCCCCAAAACTGGGCCCTGGGCGAGGAACCAAGGTTTCTTCCACATGACCATGGCACGTAAGCATTGCTGTGTGACCTTGATCATACGAAACGGATTCCCCCTCGGAGAAAACCCCTTGGTCCTGAGCCACCACTGCAAGGGTCTCATGTACAGAAGGCCAAAAGTAATCACGTTGGTCGCCGCTGGGCTGAAGAGCCACCCTCAGAAGTCTGACCCCCTGCGAGTCAGGACTTCTTCTTACCCCAGGTCTTTTTAGAGATGACAGTTCTCAGATCTTGCCTACCCCTAACTGACCTGGATTTTGACCGCCACTGAGGCTCAGAAGATTGTGGAGGAGCCCGGGCGGCCACGCTTTGCCCTTGGCATGCTCTGTGTGAGGAGCTAGTACTCGGCTGAGGCTGCTCAGATTTAATAAAAGTTCTACGACCAGCAGCCTCGGGAACATCAAAACGGCGAGGAAGAATTTTCTGAAACGCAGCTGACTGCTTTTTTGTCTCTTGAAATCGATCAACGACACAGTTAATAGCGTCGTCGAACAGACTTGATGGTGACATCGGTGCATCTAACAGAACAGATCCATCTTTTTCTTTTATTTCAGATAAATTCAACCATAGGTGGCGCTCCGTGGCCACCAGGGCTGCCATAGACCGGCCCACTGATTTGGCCGTCTCCTTAGTAGCACGGAGCGCTAGATCTGTCACGCGACGCAATTCTCCAATTGCGTCAGCGCTCACCTCCTCGCGTTCATCAATTTCCCTTAGCAGATCAGCCTGGTATGCCTGCAGTATTGTCATTGTGTGCAAGCATGACGCAGCCTGATCTGCTGCTGAGTATGCTTTACCCACCAGAGAGGATGTAGATTTTAATGGTCTGGTGGGTAACGTCGAAACCTTGCACACTGAGTCCGATGCGTATTTATCAGCACAAACCTATCAGTAAAAACCTTTGCGGGGAAAAAAGCAAAAATACAAAATGGATTTGTCAAGCAGTGAGGATGATTTTGTTGTCCTCTCTCTTATTGAAAAGAGAAGAGAAAATATTACGTCCATCCAATCCTGAAATTGCGCCAAGAGGAAGCACCTCCTTATCAATGAGTTGCGAATTTATCCCGAGCGATTCAAAATTTACCTCAGAATGTCAGTGGAACAGTTTGATGCATTGCTTGCGATTTTGGGGCCACATTTTAAAAACAAGAACCAATCGATCCTGAACAGAGACTGGCAGTGTGTCTAAGGTATGGACAGGACATACACACACGCGTGGCCCGGTGGAAGCTCTGGGCAGACAGAACAGCTGTATATGCTGTTATATATTGTGCCCAAATAATACATTATCGCATTGGCTGCTCAATCACACCTTATTCGATCTGAAATTTTAATCTGATTGAAAGGGGAGGTTTATTCCTTTCATAATCCAATCAAGAGAAGAGAACATACTTGATCGAATTAAAGACCGAAACTGAAAGCACTGTCCATATGTGCAGTGATGTGCGGAACGAGCTCCATAGACAGTAAACGAGCTCCCCCCGGCCCTGAATTGTCAAAAAACCTCTCAAAATGCTGGCTGTGGATGCGAAAAATGCAGAAAATCGAACCCGATCCGAATTTTTTTATGACTGACGAAAGTTTCGGTTGCGGTGTGCAAAGCGTGATTGACATAACGTGAGGTCGATTTTTTTATTTTTTTTTTAACATGCGAAAATTTCGGATGCGAATTTCGGACTCGGTGTGCAATGGCCTTTAGTTAGACAGTTTCTGCTCATATGTTAAATATAAAGTGTGTTTTGTCAAAAATAAACTAATCAACTGTTATCCAATGCAAGCTAATGCAATGCACATATAATAATAAATAATAATAATTCAAAATAATGAATCCTTAACTTTGAAATATGTATTATAATGTATTGGCCTACTTTAAAAATAATATGGAAAAAAAATTCAAGATGTTTCCAACTCTAACTTTAAACCAATTCTATACAATGACCCATATAACCTATTTGACCAGGATTTGTTTCCAGGTATGACTAAAAATTGGTTCCCTTTCGAAGGGCACTCAACAATACGTCGAATGACGCAATGGGGAACGCCTCAGGCGTGACGGGTGTCTGAAATCAAATATCAACTCACAGTAATCAGGTTGACCGGCAACAGCCCGTGCATCATCAGCTTGAATGATGAGCGCGTCAATCTGGATGTATAAGAAGGGCGCCTTGAAACCGTGACAACATCTTTTCGTCTTCAGGGACTGTTTGTCTGTGTGATAGCATCAACGATTAAGCGCGCAGAGACGTGGAGAAACACTTTGCGCGAGTGTGCCGACTTGTGTCCAGATATTTGACACCGGAGGATTCACACGATTTGTGCGTGTTCTGCCTGAGAGAAGAGCATGCGCGGGAAGCTCTCGAGGGAGTTTTTTGCGCGAACTGAGAGTTTTCCTTTCAGAACTCTCTGCTCTCGTCTGACCCACTTCTCGAGGGAAGTGGGCGCGGCATCTGAACCCCGCGGTTCCGGTTCCCGCTCGGGCTGAGGCTCAGTGGCGGTTAAGCTCGTGGAGCTTTCAGATGGAGCTGGCAGATTATCGGGAGAGGGGCGTTAACCTCGCGGATGATCTACCAGCTGACAAGGGTGAGTTACAGATTAATGTTGAACATCTAAGAAGAGAGAAAATGAGCGCTCTCTCTCTTTGGTGAATCTGTAACTGTTCTCTTCGGGCAGGGAAGGAGTTGGCTGTAATATATATATATATATACAGGGGTTGGACAATGTTGGAGGTTTCACATCTATATGCCTGGCGGCCAATCTTCAGAGTGAAGCACGGGTGGATCAGTGATGGTTTGAGCTCATATATCATGACAATCCTGATTGTATTTGATGGACACGACACTGCCGAGGACTACCAAACCCTTCTGGAGGATCATGAGCACCTGATGCTCAAACCGTGTATCAGCATGATCATGCACCAACACACACAGCAAGACTTGTGACAGAAGGGTTTGATGAAGATGAAAGTGACGTTGAACATCTCCCATGGTCTGCACAGTCACCAGATCTGAATATTATTGAGGTGTTTTGGAGGAGCGAGTCCACCAGCATCATATAGTGACCTGGACACTCTTCTGGAAGAGGAACGGCTCATAATCCCTCTGGTCACTGTGAAGGACTTCTATCTGTCAATTGGTGCTGTATTTGAATGTAAAATGAGGCCCTTACCATTCTAACAAATTATTGTGTTGTAAAACCAGGTGTTTCAGTTTCATTGTCCAACCCCTGTATATATATATATAGAAAAGGATGTCAGTTTGGTTGAGACCGAACCATTTCAGCCCTCCTGCCCAGTGTACGCTGAGCTGGTTGACATTATGGGGCGCGCCACAGACAGATTGCAGTTGCAGTGGAGGCGTGTCTGGGAGGAACCCGCTCATGGTATTTTGGATGGCTGGTTCCTCCCCACCCATAAGCCACCAGCCCGGATGAGCCTTCCATTCCTTTCCGATCTCCACGCTGGGATCGAGAGGGTATGGAAGAATCCGTTCTCCTGACGTCTCTATCTGCATCAGCGGGCTAGTTTCGCTGCTGTGGAGGGAGCCGTGGAGCACGGATATGTGTCGATGCCGCCAGTGGACGAGACGTTGGCTAACTATCTCGTCTCTGGTTGGTCCTCTTCACTAAGAGCTCTGACCCTGTCATCCAAGCTGCTCAAGACATCTTCATGCTTGAATGACAGAGCGTACACGGCAGCAGGTCAGGCAGGTGCGGTTCTGCACGCCCTTGTGGTCCTCAGGCCTACCAGACTGATCTGCTGCGGGACTCCGGGCCACCAAGCAATCTGCTGTTCCGTCGGTGCTATGGTGGCCACGGAGAGACATCTGTGGGAGCTCCCACATACTGTGGTTGCCGGGTTACAGGCCTCACCAGGCCTTCCTGGTTATGAGCTCCCACTGATTGTGGTCGCCAGGTTACAGGCCTCACCAGGCCTTCCTGGTTATGAGCTCCCACATGCTGTGGTCGCTGGGTTACAGGCTTCACCTGGCCTTCCTGGTTATGAGCTCCCACATACTGTGGTCGCCAGGTTAAAGGCCTCACCAGGCCTTCCTGGTTATGAGCTCCCACACATTGTGTTCGCCAGGTTACAGGCCTCACCAGGCCTTCCTGGTTATGAGCTCCCATATACTGTGGTCGGCAGGTTACAGGCCTCACCAGGCCTTCCTGGTTATGAGCTCCCACATACTGTGGTCGCCAGGTCACAGGCCTCACCAGGCCTTCCTGGTTATGAGCTCCCACATACTGTGGTCACCAGGTTACAGGCCTCACCAGGCCTTCCTGGTTATGAGCTCCCACATACTGTGGTCGCCAGGTTACAGGCCTCACTAGGCCTTCCTGGTTATGAGCTCCCACACATTGTGGTCGCTACGTTACAGGCCTCAAAGGGGCCTTCCTGGTTATAGTTCCCACATACTGTGGTTGCCGGGTTACAGGCCTCACCAGGCCTTCCTGGTTATGAGCTCCCACTTATTGTGGTTGCCAGGTTACAGGCCTCACCAGGCCTTCCTAGTTATGAGCTCCCGCATGCTGTGGTCGCTGGGTTACAGGCTTCACCAGGCCTTCCTGGTTATGAGCTCCCACATACTGTGGTCACCAGGATACGAGCTCTCACATACTGTGGTCACCAGGTTAAAGGCCTCACCAGACCTTCCTGGTTATGAGCTCCCACACATTGTGGTTGCTAGGTTACAGGCCTCAAAGGGGCCTTACTGGTTATGAGTTCCCACATTCTGTGGTAGTCCGTTTACAGGCCTCACCCAGCCTTCCTGAATGTGGGCTCCCACATGCTGCGGTAGCCAGACTACAGCCTCACCACCTTTCCTGAGCACTTTGCTCCCACTCTGTGGTCACCAGGCTTCAGGCTTCATTGGCCTTCCTGGTTGTGAGTTGTCACATGTCAGGTTGCAGGCTTCACCAGGCGTTCCTGAATCTGAAACCCCCACTTTTCGTGGTCGCTAAGTTGTAGTGGTGAGTCTTCACATGTCAGGCTGCAGGCTTCAGCGGCCTTCCTGAATGCGAGCTCCCCATGCATTGGGACTATCGGGTGTTAGGCCTTGTCAGGCCTTCCTGATTATGGGTTCCCACTTGTTGTGGCTGCCAGGTTACAGGCCTCAAGTTCGGCCTTCCTGAATTCAGAGTGAAGTACACAAACTCATACTTCACCTATTATTGTGGTAAATCACATGACGGGATGTCTTGTGTACTTTCTAAAATCCATTTCCTATGGTAAGGGTCACGCGCAGTATGCTTCGGTCCCTTCTTATGTGGCTCAGACCCCGGTCTTCCCTTGGGTCCCACTTTAAGAGGCGTCCTGTCACTTAAGTAGGCTACAGGGACACCCTTCTCTGGCTAACTTCTGTAAGAAGTAGCTTGCACTTGGTGGAGTAAGCTCCCACAGGTTGTGGTCACCAGGCTGGGTCTCACTGACCTTCCTGAGTACGAGCTCCCACCCAATGTGGTCGCCAGTTTACAGGCCTTACCAGGCCTTCCTGGTCTTGAGCTCCCACACACTGTGGTCGCCAGGTTACAGGCCTCAACAGGCCTTCCTGGTTATGAGCTCCCACATATTGTGGTTGCTGGGTTACAGGCCTCACCAGGCCTTCCTGATTTCAGAGTGAAGTACACAAACCCATACTTCACCTATTATTGTGGTAAGTCACCCGACGAGATGTCTTGTGCACTTTTTAAAATCCATTTCTTATGGTGAGGGTCACGCACGGTATGCTTCGGTCCCTTCTTATGTGGCTCAGACCCCGGTCTTCCTCGGGTCCCACTTTAAGAGTTCTTAAGAGCTAACTTCTGGAAGTAGCTCCCACTTGGTGTGGTTTTTCAGGTACGCCAGGCTGGGTCTCACTGACCTTCCTGAGTACGAGCTCCCACCGGATGTGGTCGCCAGGTTACAGGCCTTACCAGGCCTTCCTGGTCACGAGCTCTCACACACTGTGGTCGCCAGGTTACAGGCCTCACTAGGCCTTCCTGGTTATGAGCTCTCACATACTGTGGTCGCCAGGTTATGAGCTCCCGCATACTGTGGTCGCCAGGTTACAGGCCTTACGAGGCCTTCCTGGCCATGAGCTCCCACACACTGTGGTCGCCAGGTTACAGGCCTCAACAGGCCTTCCTGAATTCAGAGTGAAGTACACAAACCCATACTTCACCTATTATTGTGGTAAGTCACCCGACAAGATGTCTTGTGCACTTTTTAAAATCCATTTCTTATGGTGAGGGTCACGCGCGGTATGCTTCGGTCCCTTCTTATGTGGTTCAGACTCCGGTTCTTCACTTTGGGTCCCACTCTAGATGTGTCTTTGTCGCAATACATTACGACAGGCACTTCCCTTGTTCAAGCTATCTCCCACAACTGGTGGTTTTAGGTCTCATTAGACCTTTTTCGAGGTAGCCCCACATTGTGGGTCTGTCAGGTTTCTAGCCTCTGGCTTTCCTGAAGGATGAGCTTCCACATGCTGTGGTCGTTGGGTTTCAGGCCGCACAATGTACGACCTTCCTGACATGAGCCCTCATGTTTCAGAGCTCCCCACACAGGGGGTCATCAGGTCTTAGGTCTCATTGACCTTCCTGATTTTGATCCCTCTCTTACTTACTCAGTGCTCAAAAGCGAGCACTGGGTGGAAACTCGTGGATTGAGTGTACGATTCCCGTTGTTTTGAGGTTGAGTCACACTCTCCGGAGGATCCCGTCTCTGTGATCCGAAACTCGATGGTTTCTGCCAGCTTCGCGGGCCTTCAGTTTTTGGATGCCTTTCCTATGCAATTTCCAGAGACTCTGTCTTGGACGGACAGGCTATGGCCAGACTGTGTGTCTTAGTACAGATCACCAGGCCAGCCTGGGGGCATTTCAGGAGGACCCCTTCTATTTTGAAGTTGTGCTCCTAAAGCCTTTGAGCTGGCCCCGATTTACCCACGTTATTACGTTCTGGTTTTTCTTGGTTCATTAGCTTGGGCTATGACCGGTAGGGAGTGCTGTCACTGACAGCCCGATGTAACATAGGGTGAGTGGTTTCAGTGTTCCTTGGAATTACTGGTTCTGACAGTTGTCACTGCCTTTTCGGCATGCACTCCCCTCAGCATGGCGGAGTGGGTATTTCGTTCCCCATTGCGTCATTCGACGTATTGTTGAGTTCCCTTCGAAAGGGAACGTCTCAGGTTACAACTGTAACCTATGTTCCCTGAGAACAGGGAACGAGACAATACGTCTTGGTGCCATGCCTCGGGGCCTGCCTGCAACAGTCCCTTCAGACGATAGGATGTTGTCACGGTTTCAATGCGCCCTTCTTATACATCCAGATTGATGCGCTCATCATTCAAGCTGATGATGCACGGGCTGTCGCCGGTCAACCTGATTACTGTGAGTTGATATTTGATTTCAGACACCTGTCACGCCTGAGGCGTTCCCCATTGCGTCATTCGACGTATTGTCTCGTGCCCTGTTCTCAGGGAACATAGGTTACAGTTGTAACCTGAGATGTTTTTGACTTTCATTTATATTTTGATTTTATACATACATTTTTATGTATATATACACTACCGGTCAAAAGTTTTAGATCATTTAATGTTTTTATAAGAAGCATCTTCTGCTCACCAAGGCTGCATTTATTTTTTTAAAAACAAACAAACACAGTAACATTGTGAAATATTATGACAATTTAAAATGACTGTTTTCTATTTGAATATATTTAAAATGTAATTTATTCCTGTGATCAAAGCTGAATTTTCATCATCATTACTCCAGTCTTCTTTGTCACATGATCCTGCTGAAATCATTCTAATATGCTGATTTTATGCTCAAGAAACATTCATTATTACTTTCAATGTTGAAAACAGTTGTGCAAATTTTTTTTTCAAAATTCTTTGATGAATATAAAGTTCAAAGAACAGCATTTTTTTAAAATATAATATTTTCTAACATTATAAATGTCTTTACTGTAACTTTTTGATCAATGTAACTCATCCTTGATGAATAGAAGTATTGATTTCTTGTTTTTCCCCCAAAAAATAAAAATAAAAATTCTTACTGACCCCAAACTTTTGAATGGTAGTGATTAATGTTACAAAAGCTTTCCATTTCAGAAAAATGCTGTTCTTTTGAACGTTCTATTCATCAAAGAATCCTGAAATAAGAATGTAAAAAACTGTTTTCAACATTGATAATAACAATATTAGAGTGATTTCTCAAGGATCATGCGTCACTGAAGACTGGAGTATTAATGATGATAAATTCAGCTTTGATCACAGGAATAAATTACACTTTAAGATATATTCACATAGAAAACCGCTGTTTTAAATTATAGTAATATTTCACAATATTAATGTGGTTTTTTTTTGTATTTTTAATCATATAATTGCTGCCTTAGGGAGCAGAAGAGACTTCTTTTAAAAACATTAAAAAATCTTACCGATCTAAAACTTTTGACCGGTAGTGTGTGTGTGTGTGTGTGTGTGTGTGTGTGTGTGTATATATATATATATATATATATATATACATATATATATGTATGTATGTATGTTGTCCTTTCAATTTTTTCTTGTCCGACTCACCTGAATGAAAGGCTCATTATTATGCGTGTCTTTGTCTCTCTCAGGTGAGAATCACCTAATTATACATGATAATACTCAGGGCTGGTCTGTTCATGCCCATTCGCATATTGCCTTGGCAAACAAAAAATGTTTTTTACAATAAAACCCAATTCACAGTTTTATGTGAACGATTAGGAGGATGATTTTCAGATCATTGTGAAGAAAAAACTCTAGGCAACAACATCCATTAGTCAAAAGTAATGTGGACGCATATTTCGTATGTGTTTTGTGGCCTTATTTTTATTTTTTTCAATAACCACGCATAAACATTATTCTCTCAAAAATACAAACATGTACATACATGTTGCTCACATATTATGGTAGCCCTGTTTGTGCTAAATATGGTGTATTTTCACCTGTGCCATTAATATGTTAATAAGCAACTGAAAAAACAAACAAATGTCAGGGCATGTCAGAACATCTCAAGGACCCCAAAAACACATTGGACCCCAGAGGGTTAGGAAAGACAACACTGGCAAGAACCTAAACTCCGTCAGGTGACACAAAATGAAGAAATTTGTCACTGAATAAAACACTATTGTAGAGGAAATAGTAGTTTTTGAAGATAAATGTTAGTTTAACTCGGCCTCTTTGCTGTACATGCTGTTGATGTAAAAAATAAAAAACGGAAAATGTAAGTAATATTATTATATAGAAAATGTATTGTATGTGTTCCATCTAATTCTGTGTTGTGACTTTATTGTAGGTTAAATGATTGTAACTTAACAGACAAAAGCTGTTCAGCTCTGGCTGCAGTTCTTGGATCAGAGACCAATCTGAAAGAGCTGAACATGAACAATAATAATCTGAAGGATTCAGGAGTGAAGCTGATCTGCACTGGACTGAAGAATATAAAGTGTAAATTGGAGATACTAAGGTAAGTTGAGCCACAGAAGTCACATGACTAGAGTGAGGTGCAGGTGTGCTCCAATCAGGATTTTTGGGGCCGATCACTAATCCCCGATTCCTTGAAGCTGGATCATCAGATACCGATCACCTATTACAGGGTTTATTTGAAGACTTCTATTTATCATGTAGCATTACTTATTAAAGTATATTTAACAACAATACCTGTGTATGTATTTGCAAGCAACATGTCCAGCATATTAACCTCTTAAACATTGCCAGAGTGCCGGCGAACTGAAGCGTTTTTTTCAAAATAGTTAAAAGTTACCATCATATTTGATGTTATTTTCTTGACAAACTATACATCATTAAAAAGATATAAGATAAGATATGTCTTATAGACGCGTCTTATATGTCTTATACTGCGCATGTGCATTAATCTGGCCCAAACTTAACTTCCGGCAGACTTGCGAAGACAATCCATAACAAGTAAATAACCTTAGTAGCTGGTATTTCTTGCCAGTCAGAGAAAATAAATGTTACCTGGCCAAACTGAAATGTGACACTACCAGACCCTTTGAACAAAAATTGGAGACAAGATGTTTTTCTACCGACGTGTCTGATTTACCGCAGTGTTAAAAAACTGTGGCGAGCGCGACGGCGGGGTTTGATAAGGTTAACATAGCTCTCCTTATTAGCTAGGCTTCTTACATGCTTGCTAACCTTTTTTAAGGTGGGTCTCCACATTGACAGCATGTTGGATGGATCTGTGCAGCGCTGTTTATGATACTAACCATTCAATACACAGACTGGTCCGCTGTCAATGTGTTTGCGAGCGAGAGAGAGAGAGCGTGCGAATATGCGCTGCACGCAACTCTGCAGTCAATTACAACTTTTCCCATCTTAAATTGTCAAAAACACCGAAATCAATATGTGGCGGTCAGAGCTGATAATGTGGTGGGCTGCCACTAATAAATGTATGGGAAACACTATACCGGTTATCACTAAACATAGCTAGGCTATTTTAATACCACCATCTCCCTCATAGAAAACCTTGAGTCCTTGAAAATTTTATTTTTAAAAATTGCAGGTTGCACCCCACAGCTCAACAACCTACTCATCACCTTAACTTTCATTGCATTTGTAGTCAATGCCATATTATCCAGTAAACACTAATAAACGAACAGAACGGAAGTTAACTTTGGGCCAGCTCATCACCATGGCAACGCGTCTGATGAAAGCGTCTATATGATATAAGATAATGAGCGACACCTGCACGACTCACCGGTCTCGTATCTCTCACGTCCCTCTGCCTCGTCCTGCTCGCCATAATTATATTTGTACAAACATTTTCACCTTAGTATTTTGTGATGTGGTGAAATAAAGATGAAGATCTTTCTTCCTCTGTCTGTTTTATTTGCTGATGAAGATGATGTAACTTTACAGAATAAAGAGTCTCTTATTTTCTTCATTCTCTCTCTCTCTGCTAATGTAGGTTAAGATGCTGTTATATGACAGATGAAGGTTGTTCTGATGTGACTTCAGCTCTGAAATCAAACCCGGCACACCTGAGAGAGCTGGACCTGAGCAGGAATAAACTAGGAGACTCTGGAGTGAAAAACCTCAGCGATCTACTGATGAACCCACAATTCAAGCTGGAGAAACTACAGTTAGTGTCATTATACTGTACAGCAATTATAGTGTGACTGAAGTTTATTTATTTGAAGACAGCAGGGCTTATGTTTCATTGGTTATAGCAGTGCACTTTCTGGGTTTCCCTGTTGCTCACATTTTTATGTGTTTTAATCTAGTTTGTAGAGAGTAGATAGTAATAGTTTAATTCCCAACAAATGATACAATGTACTGATTGTGTACACACAGAAATCTGTCTTTTCAGCAGAGAATAAAGAAGAGAGACATCTTTTTAAAAATGAAAGAGAAGAAACAGTGTCTTCCAGCGCACAGAACTAGTGTGACTGGGTTTTAAAACAGACTATTGGAAACTAAATGCTGCTGTAGCTATTCAATAAGATGATCATCATAGATGTGAACTATTGTTATTTCTCTGTCTTCAGTCTGAGTTATTGCAGTATTACAGAGAAACAGAGTCTCATCCTGACTTCAGCTCTGAAATCAAACCCGTCACACCTGAGAGAGCTGAACCTGAGCGAGAATAATCTAGGAGACTCAGGAGTGAAGCACTTATGTGCCGTACTGAAGGATTCACACTGTAAACTGGAGAGATTGAGGTCAGTCACATTCACATACAAGAATCAAAATGCTTAAAATCACTTCAACTGTTTAAACTAGAACACATTAACATTATTGTGGTGAGCAGGACGAGGACGAGGGTGAGGGGTCGTGATTGATAATGAGTGACACCTGCGCGACTCACCGGACTCGTATTTCTCACGCGCGACTCACCGGTCTCGTATCTCTCTGCCTCGTCCTGCTCGCCACAATTATATTTGTTTAAACATTTTCACCTTAGTATTTTGTGATCTGGTAAATTAAGATGAAGATCTCTCTTCCTCTGTTTTATTTGCTGATGAAAATGATGTGACTTTACAGAATAAAGAATCTCTTATTTTCTTCATTCTCTCTCTCTCTCTCTCTCTCTCTCTCTCTCTCTCTCTCTCTGCTAATGTAGGTTAATATACTGTGATATGACAAATGAAGGTTGTTCTGATGTGACTTCAGCTCTGAAATCAAACCCGTCACACCTGAGAGAGCTGGACCTGAGCAGCAATAAACTAGGAGACTCTGGAGTGAAAAACCTCAGTGATCTACTGATGAACCCACAATTCAAGCTGGAGAAACTACAGTTAGTGTCATTATACTGTACAGCAATTATAGTGTCATACCTGCCAACTAGGGGTAGCACGGTTCACAAAACCCACGGTTCGGTTTGTATCACGGTTTTAGGGTCACGGTTTTCGGTTCTTGTTATTTTTTCTTTTAATCTTTAACACTCCAGAAATGTACTTCAGCATGTGATATATAGCTTAATTATCCACACTTTAGGATACAGTATTAAAAATATATATATTATATTCATGCAATCATGCACAAACTGAATTTGACTCTTTGACTTTAAGCACATTTTGGGACTATCTCAGAGGAAAGCTAGGTGAGATTTAGATACAGCAAGAGAGAAGAAATTGACATGCTTTTTGTTTATTTGGCAAAAAAAGGAGAATGTGTATCACTATCATACAAGAACTTGTGCATTTTTATCACATAAATCTTATTTACACAAAGAAATTAACTTTCATGTATCAACTGCTAACTTTTGTAGCTCTTACCAAAATTCTATCTTTTAAAAGAAAAAGAGAGCAACTCTTAAAACACTGTCTTTTAAATGTCAATATACATGAAACCTCATTGCATATAGATAATTAAGCTATAGCAATAGCAAAGGCCATAAACATAAAGTGAAATTTAAGTTCAACCTCAACACAAAAACAGTATCAACAATGCTTCTATTCCCAAAATGTGAGGGTACTTTTTTCCACTTAAAATTAAAGTGCAGGGTTTGGAAACGTATGACTGAAGCTCTTATCTATACATAAAGTGCCACTGTAGTTAAATTAAAATATCATAACATGAAATCCAAAATGTTCCCACACACCGGACTTATACCATAGACTTATACGACGCTGGCGCGTCCTCCAACTCCCTCATCTCTCCCACTTGCCATTTCTCCGCGTGCCGTGACCTGCAGCGCTCCATACTCCACTTTTACTGGCTTGTTTATTAACTTGAACCGGCGCTGCACAGAGCGATCGGTAATGACATCAAATACCTCGAAAGTGATGAATGCATACGGAGCCGACTCGCGCTAGATTGATGTTATTCACCGATCGCTCTGTGCAGCGCCGGTCCAAGTCGAACAAGTTTATGTCGCGCGAAAAGAAAACACGTCACATACGGGCACGAGGTTACATTGCGCATGCGTCGAACCGTGAGACGCACACGCGCTCCGAACCGAGACAAGCGAACCGAACGGTTCGGGTGTTTTTTCATGTACCGTGCCACCCCTACTGCCAACATGTACACATTTTGCATAGTGGGCACGCATTTTGACCTCAAAGTACACTCGTACGATTTGTCACTCTAAACTGCGCAAAAACCTGGTGACACCAGAGCCCGTCTAACGGAGAGCCTTGGCACTTCCTATTAGCCCTGTTGTGTATTATCTTGGTTGCAGTTCCATTAGAATTCCACTGGAGGTGATCGCGGGCGAGAGCAGAATGAATGGGAGTCTATGGGGCTAAACGGCTAAATATGTCTCTTTCACCTGCTTGTTGTTAAATCAAAATAGATTTTATTGTTGATTCCGCAAGTTCAATATAGATTATAGGCCAAAAGTCGAATGAACAAGTACATATGTCCTTTTGATTTCTTACAGGTTAGGCTGTTGTTGGCCGGAACACGCTAGCATTCTGCTATTGTTTGACGTCATCACATTTTTGAACGGATTTTTTGAACAGATAAGTGAACTTAAAAATGCAAATTTCAGCTGAGTGTATTTTCTTAGCCCTCCCTTTTGAATACAACTTTCAAATTACTTGACAAAAAATTACATCCTGAGAAAAGTGGATTTCTGGGGGTGAAACCCCATTGACTCCCATTCATTCTGCACTCGACCGCGAGCGACCCTGCATGGACAGAGACGTGTTACTGCAGCCAGTCCAGAACCTGGAAGTAACCAGCCAGTGCCAATTCTCTTCAATTAGACATTCTCTGGTGACGCCTATTTGCACGCGCAGTCCTCAAATAAAGCAACAGCAAGAGAAGAAGAGTTCAACCAATCATAACGCTGGGTTCATTCCCCAAATTGCAAGCGGAGATGATTGACAGATGCGTAAGTCCTATAGTTAAAAAGAGACTGAAAATCGACACCAATAAAGAATCCCACTCGATCCCGCTTCCACTCGCACGCTCCCCGGGTCTGACTGATTTAAGCGAGGACAGTAGGCCTACAGTAGTCACGGTACTTCTCCTGAAGGTAAACGGGCTCAGGTGGATGTGGAAAGTTGAAATATTGAATTTGAGTTCATTTAAAATTGATTGGTTAATTTATCACACGGGACGCGATCACAAGGATTATTTAAAAAATACTCCGTAACGTTAATTCATTCATGGTAACTCAGAAGAAGAAGAAGACATTTAGCCATGCAAATTATAAAATGCTCAAATGTTGAACAATAAATCTAAATAAAATTGAAATCTCTATGTCTTATAGTGATTATGAAAGTGCTGTGTTTTGTGGATGACTGGTAAAGTAAAACGCGAATCTGGAAAACAGGCGTTTATTTTTTTCATTCTCAGTGTTGAGAAACATAGCCTGCCTCTGCATGTGTTACGTTATTATGTTAATAACCAATGTACAGAATTATGTTACGTATTTATTTTGAATGAAAACTAGAGTTAGTTGGCGTACTAATGGATTAAAAACGACCGTTGCATGATCTCATGTATCAGTGCTGCACGAGCTCTCTCACAAACACAGACTCGCGCACAAAGAGAGAGGAGATATTTATAAAATAAAAATTGACAGGCAAAGTTCTTGCTTGTGTTTTATTTGTCAAAATGTCAAAGCTTTTTGTTTTGCCTATTCGTGTTTTTACAATTCGTTAAGCGACGGACGCTTTACTGTTAACATGCAGCCCTCATTATGTCGGATCTTCGTCTTATTCGAACAATTATATTATTGTTCCTGTGACCGGACTCCTGTCTATTCATTGTTAACTGTTTTCTATAAATTTATTTGGATTGGCTCAAGTTTTTTCAGCTAATGCGTGTCCTGTTTATAATGTGTAGCCTAATGTTCAAATGCAAAGAAAGCACAAATATAAGCCCTTTTCCCTGTAGGATTTAATATCATATTTGGATATTGGAATAATCAATTAAGTAGCCAATTTAAAATAAATAACATGTACATGTCACAGTCCTCCGTCTGCACCAGTCTGTCTTGTCTTCAGCACTACACTTCCCATGATCCTCTCGTCTGCACACCTGAACTCACTCCCTCATCAGCCTCCCGTTCAGCGTCCTGTTCATCTGTTTCACCTGTTTTCACCCCATTATGTTTGATTCTTCTGTGTATTTAGTTCCCTCAGTTTTACTCTCTTTGTCGGTCGTTGTCTATTGATGTTTATTGTGAACCCGTGTGGTGCCCGTGTTCCTGTCTGCCTGCCTGTTTATATATATTAAAAACCTGTTCTTCCCGATACTCCGGTCTCCTCGTTCCTCTGCCAGAGCCACACCGTGACAGATCGACCGACCACAAAAGAAAAGGAGATGGACCTCGTTGCTGCAGTCAATCTGCTCTGCTTAGAGCAGGGGAACCGCTCACTCGAGGACCACTTGGCGGATTTCCTCTCCCTCGTCCCAGCCACATCTTTCCCGGACGACAGCCTCTGCAGCTTCCTATATGCTGGCCTCAACACCACCACCAGAGAGCTGTTGTCCGGGGAGGGTCCTCTGTGGAACTTTGCTGCCTATGTGGAGTGGGTGCTGGTGTCATGTGGATCTTCCTTCACCGTTGACGACGGCACCAGCCCCACTCCAACGCCCGAGATCTCCTCATCGCTGGTTCCGCCCAGCTCCGTCCAGCCCGAGCTTTCCTCATCGCTGGTTCCGCCCAGCCCCATCCGGCCAGAGACCGTCCAGACCGTCCAGCCAGAGAACGTCCAGACCGTCCAGACCGTCCAGCCAGAGACCGTCCAGACCGTCCAGTCAGAGACCGTGCAGCTTGAGACCGTCCAGCCAGAGACCATCCAGACCGTCCGGCCAGAGCCCGGCCAGAGCGTCCAGCCAGAGCCCGAGTCCGTCCAGCCAGAGCCCGAGTCCGTCCAGCCAGAGCCCGAGACCGTCCAGCCAGAACCCGAGACCGTCCAGCCAGAACCCGAGACCGTCCAGCCAGAGCCCGAGACCAGGATCCCACCCAGCCTCCCTCTCCCACATCCTCCCGTCATGCAGCCGTCAGCCCTTCCGTCTGCCAGCTCCCCTGACCCAGCCTGGTCGTGGGATCCCCGGTTTTCGCCTCCCAACTCCTCCACATGGACACTTCCTCAGCCCCCGGTCCCATTGGCTCCCCCGTGGCTCATACCTCCCTCAGCTCCTCCATGGTCCCTCAGTCCACCAGCTCGGCCAGGCTCCCTCTGTCCTACGGATTCCCTTCACTCCCTCGTCATCCTCCCCTCACCAATGGACTTCCTTCCTCTGGCTCCGCCCCGTTATGTCACCCCTCCGGTTCAGTTGGACTCCTCACTCCCTCCAGTCATCCGTCAGCCCTCACTCCCTCTGCCCTCACCCTGTCCCTCTGTGCCCCTGTCGTTACCTTGGTCACCTGAGCCTGTGTTATCACCATGGTCCCTTGGTCCCTCGTCAGCACCTTGTCTCGTCAGTCGCTCAGCTTCACCCTGGTCTCCTCTCTCACTTGCTCCGCCCCTGTCAGTCGGCCCCCTGGTGTTGTCAGCCCCGTCTCCTTCAGCTCCACCAGGAGTCCTCCCTCCATCTGCTCCGCCCTGGTCTCGCCCTCAGTCTGCTCCGCCCTGGTCTCGCCCTCAGCCTGCTCCGCCCTGGCCATGCCCTCAGCCTGCTCCGCCCTGGCCACGCCCTCAGACTGCGCCGCCCTGGCCACGCCCTCAGACTGCTCCGACCTGGCCACGCCCTCAACCTGCTCCGCCCTGGCCACGACCCGCTCAGCCCTCAGATCTTCCCCCCTCCTTCCTCTGTTCTGCGCCTCCCGGGAGGGGGGAGTTCTGTCACAGTCCTCCGTCTGCACCAGTCTGTCTTGTCTTCAGCACTACACTTCCCATGATCCTCTCGTCTGCACACCTGAACTCACTCCCTCATCAGCCTCCCGTTCAGCGTCCTGTTCATCTGTTTCACCTGTTTTCACCCCATTATGTTTGATTCTTCTGTGTATTTAGTTCCCTCAGTTTTACTCTGTCTTTGTCGGTCGTTGTCTATTGATGTTTATTGTGAACCCGTGTGGTGCCCGTGTTCTTGTCTGCCTGCCTGTTTATATATATTAAAAACCTGTTCTTCCCGATACTCCGGTCTCCTCGTTCCTCTGCCAGAGCCACACCGTGACAGTACACACCTGTTGTTGTTTTTTTGTTGTTGTTATTTTTTACTGGTATCTAGGTTGTTTTTTCAATTATTTTAGACTAATTGACCAGCACAGATTATATGCAATACATTATTAATCTGTTATGGAGAGAAAAGACCCAACTGCGAACCACAGTCAAATAGATCCTTTAATGTCAATAAATGAGGAAGCCACCAGCAACAGAAAAGTTCTTGCAGAAAATTGTCCGAACAGAAACAGCCAGAATTCAGGGACAGATAACTTTAACAGAGGAATCCACTCTGGAACATTGAGGGCGGCAGATTGCAAGGATAAGGAGCGCGGGCAGCGGCTATCCTCTGGTCACTCGGGAGACTCCTGGAGGATGGTTAGCGGGAAACAGTAGCTGTCTCTGGCAGTATGAATACTGAATAGACACAGAGAACAACTTTAGCTCAGGTGAACAGTACTTGCAAATGAAGGTCTCCCGGAGGGATCAACCAACGCCGGACCAGACCGGACAGGACAGGAACAAGCGGGTTGACCAAGGGTAAATCTTCATAGTCTCTTTCATCAGAGGTTAACAAACAATCTGACAAAGAAACAGGGAAAAGAGAGGGAAGAAGTAGCAACCGTAATCAGAGGAAAAAAGGGAACAGGTGCGGGAAATCTAGAGCGAAGCAGAAGGGAACAAGGAACAACTGAGAAGAGGGAGAGAGTAATTGCGGATCAGTAAATAAGCGTGTATAATACAGTGTGACCAGCAGAGGGAGACCAAGGAGGGAGAAAGAGACAGGATCATAACAGTACCCCTCCCTCAACCAGCGCCTCCTGGCGCTCCCGAGGAAGAGGACTGTCGAGAACGGAGGAAATCATCAATCAGCGAGCGGTCCAAGACGTCCCGAGAGGGGATCCAACTTCTCTCCTCAGGACCGTACCCCTCCCAGTCTATTAAATACTGGTAACCACGACCTCGACGACGAATATCCAAGAGTTTACGAACCTTATAAACAGGTGCACCCTCGACTAAAACGGGTGGAAGAGACGGACGCGGAGGGGCGTGAATCATGGGTTTGATGCAGGAGAGATGGAAGACAGGATGGACACGACGGATGTTGGAAGGTAACCTTAATTTGACTGCGACAGGACTAATGATTCTGGAGATCCGAAAAGGACCGACAAAACGAGGGGCTAATTTCTGAGAAACAGATTGGAGTGGTAAGTTATTGGTGGATAACCACACCTTTTGATCACAATGATAGCGGGGACTCTTAACCCGACGTCTGTTGGCAGTGATGTACATTCGAGTTCTTGAACGACAAAGCGCAGATCTCACCCTCCTTCAGGTACGTTTACAGTGAGTAACAAAGGCTTGAACGAACGGAATGCGAGATGCTGAATCCTGAGAGGAAAACAGCGGGGGTTGGTACCCAAGGCAACACTGAAACGGAGACAGGCCGGTAGCGGATGAAGGGAGAGAATTGTGGGCGTACTCCGCCCAGGGAAGCTGCTCGGACCAAGGCGCGAGGTTCTGTAAGGCGAGACTGCGCAGAATGCGGCCGACAATTTGATTGGCGCGTTCGGCCTGACCATTGGTCTGGGGGTGAAAACCGGATGAGAGACTGGCAGAGGCCCCAATGAGGTGGCAAAACTCCCTCCAAAATTGGGAGGAGAATTGGGGACCCCTGTCAGAAACAATATCGGAAGGGAGCCCATGAAGTCTGAAAATATGATTAATCATTATCTGGGCCGTCTCCTTGGCGGAAGGGAGTTTAGAAAGGGGGATGAAATGTAGCCTGGTTCAACCAGACTCTAGTACATTTCATTTGCACATAGAGTCTGGAACTGCACCATTGAGAAACGTTTCCTTCCTTGTAGGCGGGTTCACTATTAAAGTTCAAATCTATTGGATCTGCCCAAAGTCACTCACGATCTGCCAGAGCCAATCGCTAACGGGGTGTCGTGAGTGACGTATGTCACGCGCCGAAATGGCTGGAAACAACAAGTCCGAATGATCAGAGGATTATGTTTACAATAGGATTTCAGTCAACGAGAGCTTCAGGTTTTGTTAATCTAGGAACAATTATTAATTCGAAATGTATATTTGACATGAAGGACAGTGATATATTTATTCAACGGTGGAAGCTGTGTCTAATCATTACAAATACGCAGCCGTGGTCGTTTTCTGATCTGCCGCAACTGCTGTAGCAGCTACAGTGAATGATCAGTCTGTCTCTATCTGCAGATGTGTAATAAACAACAATTTTTCATATTACGTCTTATTGTTTCTTAATTACCTTAATTATGGTCTTCAAAGTATGTGTTTTATGTGGCATTTAGTTTTTTTATGAAAAAAATCCATTCGTTTGGATTTGCCATTGCCATCTAAAACTGAATCAAATATCTTCAAAGTATGGGTTTTCACATTTTTATTTATGACAACTATTTTTAAAAAATCACAACCAATTTGTATGATTTACAACATGTAAAACTGACACACCAACCTCCTGCACGAGTACACAAAGGGGCTCAAAATGTTCTATTCATCACAAGAATCAGTAAATATACAGTTGGGAATATGAGCGACTGACATGACTCCTGAGCGGATCTTCAACAATAGTTTAGCAGCCAGGACTCAGGGCTTCCGAACACCGCGAACACCAGGCTAAACCGTCCGTCCAAAATGTCACGTTCATCGTGCACGAGCTGCCCAGCACAAACTTCCAAACTTTCTGCCTCCTTCACTTGGTCCTCCGTTGTGCAACAAGAGGTGAGATGATAACAATCCGGCTTTAAATTCTGTATTCGGCAGTTTCTTTTCCAACAACGGACCGAATAGCTTTTCTCACGTCTTTCTCCGCTGCCATTACTGAACTGAAACTGACGTGCGCTACATCAACGTCATCGTTCTCAGCCACTCCCTCTATTCGCTGATTGGTCCTACAAAAAATTGATTTCTGGAAACCTAAGGATACACAGGAGTCCCAGACGCAGTACTGAAGTAAAAAGAATTTGAGCGGAAGTGCGTAGGAGGGCACAGCCAGGCTAGATGAAATGCGCGGCCTTAGAAAAACGATCGACGACCGTGAGGATAACGGTATGCCCAGCGGACGAAGGGAGACCAGTGATAAAGTCCAGCGCTATATGCGACCACGGATGCGGCGGGACGGATAGAGGTCTTAAGAGACCAGACGGCGGAGAATGACTGGACTTAGTTTGGGCACAAATGGTGCAGGCAGCAACAAATCGACGAATGTCCTTTTCACGTGTGGGCCACCAGAAACGCTGTCGAAAGGAGGCTAGAGTTCCTCTAACGCCAGGATGGGCAGCCAATTTAGAAGAGTAACCCCACTGAAGGACCGCTCGACAAGCAGAGACCGTGACGAAAAGTAAATGTTTAGGTCAGCCTTGTGGAGTGATGGAATGAGAGAGAGCGCGCTTAACAAGTCTCTCTATTCCCCAAACCATAGCCCCGACCACGCGCGTGGGGGAAATTATACTCTCCTGGTTAGGGGTGACAGCGGAGGAAGCAAAAAGACGAGAGAGTGCGTCGGGCTTAACATTCCTTGACCCAGGGCGATACGAAATAGTAAAGTCGAACCGAGTAAAGAAATGAGCGCAGCGAGCCTGACGCGCACTTAATCTCTTCGCAGAGCGAATATATTCGAGATTACGGTGATCGGTCCACACGATGAAAGGAACGGATTCTCCCTCCAACCAATGGCGCTATTCCCCCAAAGCTAAGCGAATAGCAAGCAGTTCACGGTCGCCGACGTCGTAGTTCCGTTCAGGGGCCGAGAGACGCTGAGAGAAAAACGCGCATGGATGGCCCTTGCCATCAGAGGATGAGCGTTGGGGGAGAATGTCCCCGACACCCACCTCTGCGGCGTCAACCTCGACAATGAACTGCTGGGAAATGTCGGGGGTGAGCAAGATGGGAGCAGTGGTAAAAAGAGTCTTTAAATGGTCGAAAGCTCTCTGGGCGGAATCGGTACTTGCAAAACTAGACTTGGACGAGGTTAGAGCAGTTAAAGGAGCTGCCACTTGACTAAAATTTCGGATAAACCGGCGGTAAAAATTAGCGAAGCCCAGAAATCGCTGAAGCTCCGTGCGAGACTCGGGTACGGGCCAAGTAATGACAGCCTGGACCTTAGTGGGGTCCATACTCATCCCCTCCGCCGAAATTACGGACCCAAGAAAAGTAACTGAGGTAGCGTGAAATAGGCACTTCTCTGCCTTGACGAAAAGACGGTTCTCCAAAAGGCGCTGGAGTATGCGAAGAACATGCTGAGTGTGCACTTGGAGAGAGGGTGAAAAAATCAGAATGTCATCCAAGTACACGAAAACAAAAACGTTGAGCATATCGCGCAAGACGTCGTTAACGAGGGCTTGAAAAACCGCAGGGGCGTTTACCAGACCGAAAGGAAGGACGCGATATTCGAACTGCCCGAGGGGTGTATTAAACACGGTCTTCCATTCGTCCCCCTCCCTTATGCGTACTAAATGGTAAGGGTTACGCAAGTCTAGCTTTGTGAAGAATCTAGCTCCCTGTAATATCTCGAAGGCTGATGACATAAGTGTCAGAGGGTAACGATTCTTGACAGTTATGTCATTAAGCCCGCCAACCAGGGATGCCCTAACACTATGGGTGAGAACAGAAAATGAAAGACTAAAAAAGAAGTAGTCTCGCGATGATTCCCAGAGACCGTGAGGGTCAGTGGGATGGTCTCACGATGAATATTAGGAAGGGAACTACCATCTAAGGCCAAGAGGGGAGTGGTCTATTCTAGATCAATGAGGGGGATACCTTGTTCCAGAGCCCAAGCCTCGTCAATAAAATTCCCCTCTGCCCCGGAGTCTATCATTGCACTAGTAGACACTGAGGAACCCGGCCAGTGCAAATGAACCGGGATGGTAGTACAGTACTGGCGAGCGTTGGCTTTTAACTGACAGGTCGGGGCGAAATGTTTATCAGAACCACAGTAGAGGCATAAACGGTTAATGATTCTCCGCTCTCGCTCCTTCGAGGAAATACGCAAGCCTCCTAGCTGCATGGGTTCGAGCGCAGCCTCAGTGAGAGTGGGTGACGACAGAGCGGGTTGCAGAGAACGTAGAGCAGCATCAGAGTACTTAGCCTGTTGGCGTGAGTCAAAACGCTTCTCGATGCGAATGGCGAGGTCGATCAGAGGGTCAATGAGACTGGGAACCTCCCTGGCGAAGATCTCATCCCGGACCTCTGCGTTAAGTCTCTCCAGGAAGCAGGCTACCAGCGCAGGTTCATTCCAGCCAGCTGTGGTCGCTAGGGTGCGGAATTCGATAGAGAAGTCAGCAACTGAAAGCCTCCCCTGGCGAAGAGATGAAAGCAGATGGGAAGCCTCAGTACCATGCGCTGAGCGGTCAACAACGCGGATCATCTCCTCCTTAGGGAAAAACAGTTCATGAAGTCAGCCTCTGCCTCCCAGTTAGCCGCTCCCCACTGACGAGCCCTTCCAGAAAGAAGTGAAATCACATAGGCGACCCTTGCGCGGTCTCTGGAGTAGGTAGAGGGCTGAAAAGAAAAAATGACCTCACACTGTGTAAGAAACGCACAACATTGCGTGGGATCACCCGAATAGCAAGGCGGGTTATTGATCCTAGGCTCCGGGGGATCAGACGATCCAGACAGGGAAGGCGGCTGGTGGCGCAATTGACGAAGCTGCGAGGAAAGCTCTGACACCTGCTCAGCCAGAGACTCCACGACGCATCTCGTGGAGGCCAACTCATCCTCATGCCTGCCAAGCAACACTCCCTGGCGTTCCAACGCGACGTGAAAGGGGTTCTCATTCGCTGGGTCCATCGTGGTCATATTGTACGAGAGAGTTATGGAGAGAAAAGACCCAACTGCGAACCACAGTCAAATAGATCCTTTAATGTCAATAAATGAGGAAGCCACCAGCAACAGAAATGTTCTTGCAGAAAATTTTCCAAACAGAAACAGCCAGAATTCAGGGCCATATAATTTTAACAGAGGAATCCACTCTGGAACAGTGAGGGCGGTACATTGCAAGGATAAGGAGCGCGGGCGGCGGCTATCCTCTGGTCACTCGGGAGACTCCCGGAGGATGGTCAGCAGGAAACAGTAGCTGTCTCTGGCAGTATGAATACTGAATCGACACAGAAAACAACTTTAGCTCAGGTGAACAGTACTTGCAAATGAAGGTCTCCCAGAGGGATCAACCAACACCGGACCAGACAGGACAGGAACAAGCGGGTTGACAAAGGGTAAATCTGCATAGTCTCTTTCATCAGAGGTTAACAAACAATCTGACAAAGAGACAGGGAAAAGAGAGGGAAGAAGTAGCAACAGTAATCAGAGGGAAAAAAGGGAACAGGTGCGGGAAATCTAGAGCGAAGAAGAAGGGAACAAGGAACAGCTGAGAAGAGGGAGAGAGTAATTGCGGATCAGTAAATAAGCGTGTATAATACAGTGTGACCAGCAGAGGGAGACAAAGGAGGGAGAAAGAGACAGGATCATAACATAATCAATCATGAATAATGAGATGGTGCTGAGCAGGAATGAAACTTTGTACTTTCACTGTTGCATTGCAGTGCAAGTTAAATTAGTATTTGTGTCAAATAAAAAAACCTTTAGAGGTCAAAACTATTTTTAATTATGCAGATAGGCATGCGTCTCTGTGTGTCTTGCATTCTCAAAATAATGACAAAAATATATGAGCATCCCCCCCCCCCCCGCCATAAAAGTACTCATAAAATTTCTTCTAGGTTAGCAGGTCTGCAGTGTGACTGAAGTTTATTTATTTGAAGACAGCAGGGCTTATGTTTCATTGGTTATAGCAGTGCGCTTTCTGGGTTTCCCTATTGCTCACATTTTTATGTGTTTTTTTTAATCTAGATAGTCTTTTTAAAAATGAAATAGAAGAAACAGTGTCTTCCAGCGCACAGAACTAGTGTGACTGGGTTTTAAAACAGACTATTGGAAACGAAATGCTGCTGTAGCTCTTCAATAAGATGATCATCATAGATGTGAACTATTGTTATTTCTCTGTCTTCAGTCTGAGTGGATGCAGTATTACAGAGAAACAGAGTCTCATCCTGACTTCAGCTCTGAAATCAAACCCGTCACACCTGAGAGAGCTGGACCTGAGCATGAATAATCTAGGAGACTCAGGAGTGAAGCACTTATGTGCCGTACTGAAGGATTCACACTGTAAACTGGAGAGATTGAGGTCAGTCACATTCACACACAAGAATCAAAATGCTTAAAATCACTTCAACTGTTTAAACTAGAACACATTCACATTATTGTGGCGAGCAGGACGAGGGCGAGGGGTCGTGATTGATAATGAGTGACACCTGCACGACTCACCGGTCTCGTATCTCTCTCGTCCCTCTGCCTCATCCTGCTCGCCACAATTATATTTGTACAAACATTTTCACCTTAGTATTTTGTGATCTGGTGAAATTAAGATGAAGATCTCTCTTCCTCTGTTTTATTTGCTGATGAAGATGATGTGACTTTACATAATAAAGAGTCTCTTATTTTCTTCATTCATTCTCTCTCTCTCTGCTAATGTAGGTTAAGATACTGTGATATGACAGATGAAGGTTGTTCTGATGTGACTTCAGCTCTGAAATCAAACCCGTCACATCTGAGAAAGCTGGACCTGAGCAGGAATAAACTAGGAGACTCTGGAGTGAAAAACCTCAGTGATCTACTGATGAACCCTCAATTTAAGCTGGAGAAACTACAGTTAGTGTTATTATACTGTTCAGCAATTACAGTGTGACTGAAGTTTATTTATTTGAAGACAGCGGGGCTTATGTTTTATTGGTTATAGCAGTGCACTTTCTGGGTTTCCCTGTTGCTCACATTTTTATGTTTTTTATCTAGCTAGTAGAGTGTAGATAGTAATTGTTTAATTCCCAACATATGATACAATGTACTGATCGTGTACACACAGAAATCTGCCTTTTCAACAGAGAATAAAGAAGAGAGAGACACAGCGCACAGAACTAGTGTGACTGGGTTTTAAAACAGACTATTGGAAACTAAATGCTGCTGTAGCTCTTCAATAAGATGATCATCATAGATGTGAACTATTGTTATTTCTCTGTCTTCAGTCTGAGTTATTGCAGTATTACAGAGAAACAGAGTCTCATCCTGTCTTCAGCTCTGAAATCAAACCCGTCACACCTGAGAGAGCTGGACCTGAGCGGGAATAAACTAGGAAACTCAGGAGTGAAGCACTTATGTGCCGTACTGAAGGATTCACACTGTAAACTGGAGAGATTGAGGTCAGTCACATTCACATACAAGAATCAAAATGTTTAAAATCACTTCAACTGTTTAAACTAGAACACATTCACATTATTTTGGCGAGCAGGATGAGGCTGAGGGTCGTGAGAGAGCGGCACAAGGCCGGTGGCGTGATTGATAATGAGCAACACCTGCACGACTCACTGGTCTCGTATCTCTCACGTCCCTCTGCCTCGTCCTGCTCGCCATAATTATATTTGTACAAACATTTTCACCTTAGTATTTTATTATCTGATGAAATAAAGATGAAGATCTCTCTTCCTCTGTCTGTTTTATTTGCTGATGAAGATGATGTGACTTTACAGAATAAAGAGTCTCTTATTTTCTTCATTCTCTCTCTCTCTCTCTCTCTCTCTCTCTCTCTCTCTCTGCTAATGTAGGTTAATATACTGTGATATGACAGATGAAGGTTGTTCTGATGTGACTTCAGCTCTGAAATCAAACCCGTCACACCTGAGAGAGCTGGACCTGAGCGTGAATAAACTAGGGGACTCTGGAGTGAAAAACCTCAGTGATCTACTGATGAACCCACAATTCATGCTGGAGAAACTACAGTTAGTGTCATTATACTGTACAGCAATTACAGTGTGACTGAAGTTTATTTATTTGAAGACAGCAGGGCTTATGTTTCATTGGTTATAGCAGTGCACTTTCTGGGTTTATTAAACTAAAACACTTTATACTCAATATCTGACAGTGAGTTTGAGTTCACATTATATTTGTGTAAAATTCTTCACATCTCTCTTCCTCTGTTTGTGTCTCTCTAGTCTATATGACTGTGGCATTACAGATGTTTCTTCTTTAACTCAGTCTTTGACTAACTCAAAAGCACTGCAGTTTTTAAAAGAGCTTGATCTGAGACAGAATAAGATCAGAGACTCAAAGCAGCGGCTCAGAGACGAGCTACGAGACTCAAACTGTGTCCTGAGGTGAGGAAACATCACTGAGATATTAAAGACATCTTCATTTACCTCTGATATGTGAACAATACTTTCAAACATTCGTGAAAGGAAATTATCAATAAGCTTTGTTGCAACACAGGGAACATAATGTGAAGTTATTGAAATGTTGAACACAAAGGAGGAAAGAGAAGAAAAGCTCACTGTCACAGCTTTATACATCAACACCTGCTTTATGAACTGTGTCAGTAGAAGTGAATCTTTTGAGTGTGAAACAGACTTGGTCAGATTGTAGGAAACGCTGCACTCCTGCTAAAATCAGTGCAGTTCCAGCTTCAGCTCACAGCGTCCAGCTCACATGAGCAATGTCTCTGTCTCTAGTGTGTTTTTACTGTGACAAGCAACACGTCACACTACTCTACACTTACTTTACTCTCAGTTATTTACTAAGAGCCTACAAACATGTTTAAACTAGAGGACAAACGGCTTTAACTAAGGGTTTGTGTTTAACTCAAAATAACATTAGTATTTGCTCGCTGTGGTTTATTCCATAAGCCGTACACTCATTAGTTTCTCCTTTACAGAGACTCAATAGGAGTCGCACCGACACACACACACACACATATGAACATGATTCAGGCTTTACATCTATTATATTTAAAAACACAAATATCTCTATCCAATATCATGTGAAGTCAGTAATTAATCTGATTACAGGAATTCAATTTAACTTATTTTTACTCAAAAAACAATAATTGAAATATAATAATTTGCACATTGTTCCTCTGAACACTGATTTTTTTCTCTTCTGTTCCACTTTACAGTGTAGATGAAGATTGATCATAAAACGTCAGTGGATTTACATCATGGTTTAAATCTGTGAGACGGAGAGAGGAGCAGAAACCATCAGGTGATCCACAGAAGAGTCTCACTGCTGTCTATGAGGAGAAATACATGTGTAAATGTGTTTCATACAGGTGGAAGAGACTCAAACTTCACTATTAAATAAAGCAGCGTGTGTGTGTTAGCATGCGTATTAGAAACATGTGATATTGAATGATTAATGTTGGTTTATTATTCAGCCAAATTATGGTTTAGTTGTAATTAAAGGTGGAACAGAGGAAGAAGCTCAGATGATCCATAATTATTAAAATATTTCTAATCATGAACGTGATTGTCAAGTATAGCACGTTTCAAAACATAAAGTTTACGTGTTACTTTTAAACATGTACATTATCTCTGAAACATTTTACACACAGAATATCTTTAGTGTTATTGTTTTATTGTGTGTGAAGTTATTTGTGTGTGTGTGTGTGTGTGTGTTTAATTTTTAACCCACAGATGTCAAAATTACCCTGTAACATTGCACAAGAACATATTTTGCCAGAAATGTGATACATTTTATAAACAGCTGGAATATATTAACAGAATAGGTACCTGTTATTTTTTTAACTAATTAAATAATTTGCTTGTACATCTGCTTGTTACCCCTTTATTACCCCAAACTTAACATATTGTTCCCTATACTTACACGGAAGTACACTATAACTACGGAAACGTACACCGTAATTTCAGTGTACTTACAAAGTTATTTGCAGGTTGTATATCTGTTTGTTACCCCTTTGTGGTGAGCAGGACGGCCGAGGGACGTGACAGAAAGTCTCGAGGCCGGTGTTGCGATTGCTAATGAGCAGCACCTGCAAAGCACACCGGTCTCGTATCTCTCACGAAGGAGCAGAGTCATAAAGGGGGAGTGACGGAGTGGATGATCGAGAGAGGAACAGGCCTGCTTTTGCTTTTATTCTTTATTTTGGTAAGCCAGCAGTCGTCCTCACGGAACTGCTGGCAGGTAATTTGTTTATTTTGTTTAAATAAAGTTTTATTTTTGGATTGTCATCCGGTTCCTGCCTCCTTCTCCCCTGAACCTTGTTACACCCTTTATTACCCCAAACTTAACATATTGTTCCCTTGTAGGCTACTTACACAGAAGTACACTATAATTACAGAAACGTACACCGTAATTTCAGTGTACTTACACAGTTGTTTGCGGGTCGTAAAATAAAGTGTTACCCATTTTTTTAAGGAGTCTGGATTTGGAAACAAAATCATCAGCAACTACTGACTCAAATGCTGTAACCACAATTCTTTGTAAAGCCTTAGATCACGGATTGATCTAATGTTAAATATGTCTGCACTTCAACAATTACATATCAACTTTTAAATTATGTTTTAGCCTATATAATGAATATTACAATTATATGCAAGTTAATGTGTGAAAGCTTTGTAAAAAGATCATTAAGCATTGTTTAGGCTTTGTTTTTGTAAACTAGTTATTTTATTCATACTTTCAGGTTCTTGGATGAGTAAAGAAGTAAATTAAAGATCTGCGCAGAGGGATGAAGGACACAGGGATCTGGCCTCTTACTTCCAAAAGATAGGATTGTTCACAGGGTCCTTTTACCCAAGGGGATCAACAGTAGCTATTGATTCACAGTTAAATATAATTAGCAGCTCTTTTAAACATTGTGTTAAACACATACATTTAGCAGACAGTTTTATAAAGCAACTCACGATGCATTCAAGCGATGCATTTTTTTAGTATATGGTGTCCTTGGAAATCGAACCCAAAGCCTTGGGTCACAATGCTCTACTGAGACACTTGAACACAGAAGAATAATACTTGATCTCACATCTTCATTCTACGCTTGTAGACTGTCCTCCAGAAAATGACATGGCCAAAACTAACGGAGGACGAAGCATTAAACAAGCATTACTTAACCACAATTGATTATGAACTAGGAGGTCAAATCTTACATAACATGATTGTGTGGCATTAAAGATTAATAAGATTAAAGATTTGCTGATTTTTTAGGTTGCTTTTTAAAACACTCTTGCCTCTATGGAAAGCCATGTTCAATTACAGCCTCACTGAAGATGGTTAAATGGGTGTCAGAGCGATTATTGTTCGCTAACTTAAGGTATATTATTTGTACAAAACATTATAGGATTTAAATGTAAATTGACAAAGGAAATAATATTTAGGACAAGTGAAATGTGCACCTTGCACAGTCAAGAAATGTAAAAATCTTCCTGTGGTGAGCAGGACGGCCGAGGGACGTGAGAGAAAGTCGCGAGGCCGGTGTTGCGATTGCTAATGAGCAGCACCTGCGAAGCACACCGGTCTCGCATCTCTCACGAAGGAGCGGAGCCATAAAGGGGGAGCGACGGAGTGGATGATCGAGAGAGGAACAGGCCTGCTTTTATTTGTATTTTATATTTTATTTGGTAAGCCAGCAGTCGTCCGTGAGGGGCTGCTGGCCGGTATTTATGTTTTATTTTGGGTAGCCAGCAGTCGTCCGCGAGGGGCTGCTGGCAGGTAATTTGTTTGTTTATTTTATTTAAATAAAGTTTTATTTTATTATTATTATCCGGTTCCTGCCTCCTTCTTCCCTGAACCGTGTTACATTTCCCTTACTGGAATAACCATCTATTCCTCGAAAAAATAAAAGGTTGTACCTAATTAACTAATTGTTAAGTAATATGTCATTATGGTTACTAAAGGTCTGTTGGGCAGTAAGAGTGTAATGTCACACAAATATCAGCACACCAGAATCTGAAATACTGACACTGTGTTTAAACTGGACAGGACCATTTCAGCTGTCTACACTGGACATGACAGACCATTGCAAGTCCATTTGTCCTTCAGAACAGAAGTAGCGCAAGAGCTCGGATTGTGTCAGAAATAGTGGCATCACTGTAGGGGTTGTGTCATGTTGCATTGTGTTGCATCCAGTGTTGTATCACCGATTATAATGGCTTCTAGTTTCTTTGTCCGGTCTAGACACAGCGTTATGAAATAGCAGAGCCCGGCCGCATATTCTCAGTGTTCTTCTCCTAGAGCTCAAGCTTAACCTGACACACACCTGTGCCATGAACTACTGGATGCGGCGCTTCATCTGGCACAGCGAATCCCCGCTGTAGACGGCGGGAAAAAGAAATCCATAGTGTGGATGTCAAAACCAAAATGACATATTTCTTAACAATCTGTTAATAATCATGTGTCTCAACAAGTAAAGTCATAACATAATGATACCTTTGCAAATCATTAGCTGATTAATTAAAGCAGACAACTCTTTGAAGTGCATAGCGTTGACTAATTGTGGTAATTAACACATTAATTTATACTATTATGAAGTATGTTATAAAGAAGTTAATACACGATGAGACATTGAATTAACAGAAATGCATACTAGGTGGGACACCTGCGTGAAGTTGGCTCCCCACCCAACGCAAAACGTCGTCAAAATATGCTCAATCGTTTGTGCTCCGTTTGTGCTGGTTTGTGCTGTAAAAAGTTTCGTTTGTGCTGCTTCGGTTTTTTAGATATTAAAATAATATTTTTAGGTCATTCTGAGGTCACTCAGCCCCCCCCCACATGATCAAAATTCACCCAAAATAGTCTCGTTCGTTTGTGCTTCGTTTGTGCTGGATTGTGCCAGTAAAATTTTTGTTTGTGCTGCGTCGGGTTTTAAAATAACAGACTTTGAATTATAGGCGATGACGTCATCAGCCCCCGCATGCTCCAAATGAATCCAAAATAGTCTCGTTCGTTTGTGCTCCGTTTGTGCTGTTTTGTGCTGTAAAAAGTTTCGTTTGAGCTGCTTTGGATTTTTAAATATTAATCATTGAAGGTTAGGTCGATGACGTCACTCAGCCCCCCACATGCTTCAAATTCATCCAAAATAGTCTCGTTCGTTTGTGCTCCGTTTGTGCTGTTTTGTGCTGTAAAAAGTTTCGTTTGAGCTGCTTTGGATTTTTAAATATTAATCATTGAAGGTTAGGTCGATGACGTCACTCAGCCCCCCACATGCTTCAAATTCATCCAAAATAGTCTCGTTCGTTTGTGCTCCGTTTGTGCTGGTTTGTGCTGTAAAACGTTTCGTTTCAGCTGCTTCGTTTTTTTAGATATTAAAATATTTTTAGGTAGGTCACCTGAGGTCACTCAGCCCCCCACATGATCGAAATTCACCCAAAATAGCCTCGTTCGTTTGTGCTTCGTTTGTGCTGGATTGTGCCGGTAAAAGATTAATTTGTGCTGCGTCGGGTTTTAAAATATTAGACATTACATTATTATTGATGACGTCACCAGCCCCCCACATGATCCAAATTCACCCAAAATAGTCTCGTTCGTTTGTGCTTCGTTTGTGCTGGATTGTGCCGGTAAAGATTAATTTGTGCTGCGTCGGGTTTTAAAATATTAGACATTACATTATTAATGATGACTTCACCAGCCCCCCACATGATCGAAATTCACCCAAAATAGTCTCGTTCGTTTGTGCTGGATTGTGCCGGTAAAAGTTTACCGTGCTGGCGTCGGGTTTTAAAATATTAGACATGAAATCAATTAGAAATGTTAGAAATGTCAATAGGCCTATTTAAGCTGAGTTTTAAAGTTTTTAAAGGTCAACATTTTTTTGTTATGATCATAATGTTCGATATGATTAAATTTCAAAAGTTAAATCATTTTGACTTAATTCATTGTCAAGAGTTTCCACATACATAATAATAATAGTTATTAAATGAATTAGGCCTATATATAGCCTACACATACAACACACACAGTACAGTCAAAAGTTTGAAAATATTTGAATAGTCCCTTCTGCTCACCAAGGCTGTATTTATTTGATCCACTTATTTCAAAATACAATTATTTCACTGCTGTTTTCTGTATTATGAAGTGTAATTTACTCCTGTTCTAAGCTGAATGTTCAGCATCATTACTCCAGTCTTCAGTGTCACATGATCCTTCAGAAATCCGGATAATATGCTGATGTTATTAATTTGATGCTCAAGAAACATTTCTGATCATTATCAATGTTGAAAACAGTTGTGCCGCTTAATATCAATTGTTCTTTTTTCTTCTGGAAACCAAGATACAACCATTAAACGTTTTTTGGTTAAGTAATATAAAGAATAATAAAAGAAAGTTGATTGATTGAAAAGAATACTACTTTTATTTAGCAAGGATGCATTCAATTAATCAGAAATTATTATATTTTTTATGGTTTCCACAAAAATATTAAGCATCTAAAACCAACGCAATGGGTAGGCTATTCAACATTGATAAAAAAATAAAAAACTTTCTTAACTGAGCACCAATAATAATTGATCAATCAACATTTTACTATGATTTCTGGAGAATAATGTGGCATTAAAAACTGGAGTAATGACAGTAATTTCAGCTTTGACATCACAGGAATAAATTGCTATGTTTAATTAAAACAGAAAATAGTTATTTTAAAGTGTAATCATATTTTACATTATCAGTGTATGTTTGATCAATAACAACAACAAAAATTAGCCTTGGTGAGCTTAAGAGACCTTTAAAAAAATATCCAAACTTTTGACCTGTACTGTAGCCTATAATAGATCTATAGCCTACACACACGCTGCCCTACAAAGGCAAAGTGCAGTAAATAAGCAAACAAAGAAACAGAGAAAAAAGCCTTTAAAGTTTTTATACCAGCCAGTCAAACATGTTATGGGGGTAGTGGTAATGCATCTCCGAAACGGGACATAATTTAACCCCGATATTTTTTCAAGACAGAACACATGTCATAAAGCCCTTTACAAGTCTTAACTCATTTTTGACTAAATGTGTTTACTGCGCTTTGCCTTTGTAGGGCACAGCAAAACAGATTATGGTGCATGTATTTTTGACAATGTATTATTATAGGCTATTAACAAAACATCATAATATGTAAAAACACTTAGGCTACCTTGGAGTTTGTGTTACATTCCACACATCCAATGATCTTCAGTGTCCGTTAAGAGTTGAATAGGCTACACACAGGATAGGTAACAGAATATTGTGATTTGGTTTGCCGTTTCGGTCTTCCTTTAACTGTTGTCTTACTGTTGTGTTGCTGTCTATAATTCTCTCTCATTCAGTCTAATATTTTAAAACCCGACGCCACGGTAAAATTTTAGCACAAGCACACGGTAAAATTTTAGCACAATCCAGCACAAACGAACGAGACTATTTTGGGTGAATTTGGATCATGTGGGGGGCTGGTGAAGTCATCATTAATAATGTAATGTCTAATATTTTAAAACCCGACGCAGCACAAATGAATCTTTTACCGGCACAATCCAGCACAAACGAAGCACAAACGAACGAGACTATTTTGGGTGAATTTGGATCATGTGGGGGGCTGGTAAACGTCATCAATAATAATGTAATGTCTAATATTTTAAAACCCGACGCAGCACAAATTAATCTTTTACCAGCACAATCCAGCACAAACGAAGCACAAACGAACGAGGCTATTTTGGGTGAATTTCGATCATGCGGGGGGCTGAGTGACCTCAGATGACCTACCTAAAAATATTTTAATATCTAAAAAACCGAAGCAGCTGAAACGAAACCTTTTACAGCACAAACCAGCACAAACGGAGCACAAACGAACGAGACTATTTTGGATGAATTTGAAGCATGTGGGGGGCTGAGTGACGTCATCGACCTAACCTTCAATGATTAATATTTAAAAATCCAAAGCAGCTCAAACGAAACTTTTTACAGCACAAAACAGCACAAACGGAGCACAAACGAACAAGACTATTTTGGATTCATTTGGAGCATGCGGGGGGGGGAGGGGGGGGGCTGATGACGTCATCGCCTATAATTCAAAGTCTGTTATTTTAAAACCCGACGCAGCACAAACGAAAATTTTACCGGCACAATCCAGCACAAACGAAGCACAAACGAACTAGACTATTTTGGGTGAATTTTGGTCATGTGGGGGGGCTGAGTGACCTCAAAATGACCTAAAAATATTATTTTAATATCTAAAAAAACGAAGCAGCACAAACGAAACTTTTTACAGCACAAACCAGCACAAACGGAGCACAAACGATTGAGCATATTTTGACGACGTTTTGCGTTGGGTGGGGGGCCAACTTCACGCAGGTGTTACGAGAGGGCAAGTCAAAATGTTCGTTTTTTGGATGTACGTTAGTGACCTGAAGCACTTCAAGGATTCCCACTTCAACAACCTCCGCCAGTATAAAGAAGGGTTTGCCGATTGACTTCGTCTGAATGAGGGGTAAATTCCTTCTATCTTTGGAGACGACGAACATTGCATTTCGATAAGCTGTAAATAAAGTACTTACTTTCTTAAAACACATGGTGGTCATGCTTTAGCAGTACCGGCTTTGTCTTTCTTTGTTTTTGTTTTGAAGTAACGTTACACGTCTGCAGTATTATTGTTCTTGAGTTTCATCAATGGTCATTTAGCTGCTTTTCTGATGCTTTTCTAAACGTATCATATTGTCAATACAGATTTTTTTGTGGTAAGATTAGACCGTAGTCATTTATCTTGTCAGTGTGCTTGTTTTAACTAGAGAAATAGTCGACTTTCACTAATAATTAGGGATGGCTCGATACCACAATTTTGGCTTAGGTACGATACCAGAACCTAATACCTCGGTATCGATACTAAATTGATACCACAGTCGGAAAAAAAGAGTCTAAATTTAAGTGAATTGAAACAATTTTATTAAACACTGCTTGAAACGCTCAACTACCATATGTGCAAAGAAAAGTATCCCCCCCCCCAAAAAAAAAAAAAAAAAACTTTTAAAAATTTTTAAAAATAAAATTATGTGTAGGTAAAATTTTGATTTGGGAAAACCACTGATATTACACAATTAAAATAGGTTAATATAATAGATTAACATAATAGAATAATGAAATGACGTAAACCATTAGCTGTCATGCATCAACAGAGAATTATCAACATTTATTGCATTTATTCATCTTGGTTTGGTTACTGTTTGTGTTTGGGCTCATATTATGCATATAATGCATTGCAAAAAGTAATGTTATGATGCTAAACATATATTAGGATATTACATTTTTAGGTCATTTTATTACTGATTGATCTAGAAGATTAATCAATGCTATATTGTTAGGCCAGGTTCCTTAATGAATGTTGACAAATATAGCTTAATTGTAGGCTAATATTATTAATATTTATATTACTACCCTCTCTCTCTCTCTCTCTCTCTCTCTCTCTCTCTTCGCCACAGCCTCAGTAATGCCATTCATTTATCACTTTTATGCTTTATTAATTTAAATTAAATGAATATATTTGTTTGAAATAAATTGCAAAAATGAGATCATGAGACGTAAACTGAGATCATGAGACGTAAACTGAATTGGTATAGCGTGTCATGCAAGAAGATTTGAGCTTTCGTGTTTACCATATCATATTTAATTGATAAGCTCTTAGGTATGTGCGCTGTTCAGTGTTCAATAAAAGTCTAAATTAAATCAGTTGAATGATGAACTCACCAGTCGATCTCTTGAACAAGTCAGGATGAGCAACTGACGAGCGCTTTGGCAGATTTGATGTGTTGCCTTCCATGGCAACACATTATTGAAAGCAAAGTTTGCAGAGTGGTTCATTGAGGTCTGTGTCTAGTTTAATCTATCATATAGACTCTATAGTTGCTGATGCAGTAATCATTAATTAATGGTTTAGTTCTTCATGAGTCGTACATTAACTCATGATTATCTGTGCATTAGTTAAACTTGAATTAATAGCTATTAGTGCACCCGTATGTGTTACCGGATAGTTTTTTACTTGTACTGTTTAGATTGCATTTATGTCTGCATTCATGATCTTTCTCACAGATCAATAATGTGTTTTATGGGTTAGCGATGAAAAACATGGTTTTTGACAAGGGCAATAAACTATATGATCAGATCCTAACATTGAGCTCATTTTTACTCTATATGGATTAATCTAACAGAGCTGATCACACAGTATAAATAAATCATCATGAGCAAAGCCAGTCAGTGCATGTTGCTGATAAATCATGTTCTGCAGTTCTGGACACACACACACACACACACGCACACCACACACACACACACACACACACACACACACACACACACACACACACACACACACACACACACACACACACACACACCAGCATCTGCAGTCTCACTGTATGAAGACAATCCACATGATCTTCATCTCCAGCTGCTGGAGCTTGCTGAAAACTTACTGAAAAGTAGGTTTTAATTCATTTCATATAAGACACCATGATTTGATTTAAATCATAAAACATATAAACATAAAAAACACACTCTATGGAAAAATAAATAAATGTTGGGCCTTAAATTAAAAGGTTACTCAGTGGAGTTTAATTTGTGAACAAAAAAATGATGATGATATTTTTGGCCATATCACTCAGCTCTATTTTTTAATCATTTTTGTCCTAATACAAAACAAAAAGATTGAATGTACAATAAATACAAACCTCAGGATGTCTTGAAATGTCTATTTAAGAGGTTTTAAACAGGATTTAGAGATAAATGTGGTATAATATCCCGCTCCAGTGCAGTAGGGGTCGGTGTGACACTGTCCAACTGTTCCAAACCCCCACCTGTAAAACACACCAAGAACAGCAAAACGAAAGGTACACCTGTCCACACCTAAACCTGTCGCTCACTGGATTCGATTTCATTTATGATTCAGAAAACATGTCTACAGATGTCAATTTAGCACAATGCCTACCAAATCTAATAACACTCGCGGACATTTATGTGTTTAATCCAAAATCCATCGAGACCAGCAAGAGATTCTGAGAACGACGCGCGCGGACTGACAACAAGCGTTACTGAGTTTAAAATACTGATAAATTCTCTTCTTAGTGGACAAGACTGCAAGTAAGTTTATTACATTCTCCATTACAGTCATTTTGTATAATTTAGGAACTGCATTTTGTATATTAAGCGAGATTTAAATGTGAAGTTACAGAAGGCTTTTCTTCTGCTACTCCGAACAGAAGAAGAATCTGACAGAAATTACAATCTTTTTAAGTAAAATCATAAAATGTTTTTTTGAGAAAGGTTTATTCAACATGAATATGTTTCTAAAAAGTTTTCTCCCATTTCCTCTTCCGTGTTAGGCTGTTGTTTGTGTGATGTGAAATCGAAAGTATTTTTGAAGCAGACATTTACAGTAGACAGACAGATGAAGCCTAACGACAATCAACAACAATCTGCTGTTATTATTATTATATATAACAATATTATTATTGTTATTATGAATATTTCAGTTAATAGCAATTTTGATTAATAGTATTACAGTATGTCTATTATAATTCAGGGTACTTTTACTAATCAGTTATTGTGAATGATTGAATGGCAATGATTGGATATTGAATATTGGATAATACAATATTGGATATTGTAATGATTGAATGGCAAACGATTCAACAATAATACAGATTAATATAATTATAATACAGGTAAATATGATTGTAATATATTATACTGTAATAGAGAATATAACAAATTGGGTTCAGTTTTCCCAGCACAGTGTACATTTCTGTTCCCCAATGAATTCATATTTAGAGTCAGTTAAACTCAGTAAACAATCAGAAATGATTAAGACTGTTCGGTTATTTTACACAGCAAAATATTTGTTTGTAACTCACTTTATTTGATACATAGTTTTTGCTGTTGTTGATGATAAGTCTTTAATCTTCAATAAGATGTTGTTGATGTGTGTAAATGTTGTGATTTGCAGGTGATGCTGAAGGATTGAGTGTTTTCTGATCAGTTTTCAGGGTCAGTTTAGCTGCAGTATGTCAGAGGAAAGAGGAAAGGACTCTCTCTCTCAGATGAGTCTCTCAGAGAAACACAGGTGAGACTGCGTCTGTTTTCACACTCTCACTTTACACTCCACTGGACTTTGTGTTTCCCTGTCAATAACACAACTTTAAGCATTGCTCTACTGTATATTTGCAAATGCTTTGCACAACTTCAATTTTAAACTTCTTAAATTAACTCTAGCTTTGTCTATAAAGCTCTGCACCAGAGACCCCCAGTGAGTGACAGCTGCTGTCAGACTCTAAAATGGAGAGCGACTGGAGTGACGCAAGTAGCTTTGCAACAGAGCGGTCATTTGAAGTCCAGGACTTTTCTCCCCCACCTTCACCTGAAGTGGAGGAGGGTGAATTGTCTGTGGACACAGGGCTATATCAATTCCAGCCGCTGGCTCAAACTGCGGTCTAAACTCCCGCATCGCGACCGGCATCGGATGAGTTCTGTCGAGTTGATGTCAATAGCCGCGCCCTCTGTAGGCATATATTCATATTGATATTTTTCCGCTATGTGAAAAAATCCAGCAAAATGCGCCAGCGCATTTGTCGACCCCAGAGGATTAACTTTAGCCTAACCATACATTGTGATTAAAATATACATGTTCACTCACATCAAGACGCCGCTGCGGTGGTGGAGTCCATGCAGGAGGAGCAGTGCGAGCTGTGTGGTGCATGTCCATTACCATTCTGATCACTGTACTAAACACAGATAAATCTACACTAACTTGAAGCTATCCTAACTGTACTATGCTACTAACTAACTAGGCTACACAAAATAATCGAAATAACTATATAAATGCTATGCTAAATAGATGCTACAATACTTTATCCTGATTGTTTTCAATACTCATCATTCCAACATTTTTTTTTTTTTTTTTTTGAGATTATGATTTTTATTTTTAATCAATAAACAACCCATATCATACAGAGATGAGAATAGAGATACATTTAGGAAAAAAAAAAAAAACCAAAACACAACAACCATACACACAGAACACAACTTAAACACTGGCTTATTAACTGTAGAATATTATTAACTGTATTATTAACTGATCTTTAACTTATTAACTGTAGAATATTCAAAGAAGCTCTTTAAGGGCAGAGGCTATATTCATCCAGGTGTTTACAGTGGTCGACTTTGCCTTATTGATCTTTGCAGTTGTACACTCAAGGCAAACTATGTAATGAAATGAGACTATCCAAAATTGCTTCAAATTTGTATCTAGGGTTATCCACTGCTGCAAAATAGCTTTCTTTGCAGCTTTGAACCCTGCCATCAAAACTTTTTTGTTGCGGAAAGAAAATTGGTACTTTGAATCATCATTTAATAATAGTAAACATGGGTCCAAATCCAGGTATAGACCTGTAAGATCATGCAACCTAACAGTCACAATCACATACTTCCAGAATGGTTGAATCATTGGACAGTCCCAAAACATATGTAAAAATGTGCCAGTGGCGCCATGGTTACAGGAGCTGCAGTATGGATTGGGTATATGTTTCATGCAATATCGCTTGTAAGGTGTATAATAGAAACGATGGATAGTCTTAAAATGAATAAGTACATGACTAAGGTTTTTAGAGGTAAGGCCAAGGTTTGTGTCCCAGTCTGGATGGAATTCTATCCAAGAAAGTTCCAAATCCCACTTTGATAGTATCTTTAAAGGCTTGTGAACACTACTGAGTAAAGAGTTATAGATTACTGAGACCGCCCCACTAGGATCTTTGACAGGATTAATCCAGTTAAACATTGGGTGGTCAGCCAAAACAGAATTCCATGGCACGCCATAAGGTTTCATAGCAGATCGCAACCTCAGGTACAAGAAAAAAAGAAAAGCCAGGCTGTATTCTGCTTGGATATCTTGGAATGTGCACAAGCCAGTTCTGTCAAAAAATCATCCCAACTCTTGACTCGCAGTGGTTTTGACGAAACAGGATGATTTTTAAACTGCCGAGGGTGTGGTAGCTGCGTACGTCACGAAGAACCGCAAACATCCAATAGGAAAATTCAACTACAGTAGCCACCATTCAACCTGAAGAGGGCAGCACTATGATGGTTTTACACCATATATTGTAGAAATAAAACACTTTACACCAAAATGTCAAAAGAGTTACTCGAATCAATGATCAGCATTAAAAAAGCCCCATTCTTACAGATCATTAACTAAAAAAAGTTGGTTTAGGGTTTAGTAGTTACCCTTTAATAATTTGTTAATAACCTTCTACTGAATTAATCCAAATAAATGACTTTAGATTATAAAATTATTGATAGACATTAGAAAACGACTATTTAATTCAAGTATGCTAACAAAACTATTGCACAGACATTTCTGTTCTCTATTTCTGTCAATAAACAAACACTTGACATGTTTTCTTAAATTAAAGTATTTTTTAACGTGTTTAATCTCACTCGTGTATATTAAAGAAATTGATAAACTAATGTGAGCAGGTAAATAAAATGTTGGTTAACTATAAAACTGTAAATTGTGTGAGTGTGTGTGTTTCTGCGGAGGATTAGATAAAGACACAGGTGTGTTTCAGACACAGTTGATCCTGCTTTACTAAAGTATTTTCTCTCTCTCTGTTCTTTGTGTCATAAGTGTAAGATCAGGCTCACGTGTGTCCAGCTCTGTGTCTCTGAAGAGTGATCAGTCTAAAGATGAAGGACCAAAGTTCAGTGAGAAAACACCATCATCTAATGAAAGGTATTTTGTGTTACTCATTTTTTTTTTGTCATGCATTAAGATGTATCAGTGAATACCAATCATAAAACATGTTTAGATCAAATATTTGTCAGAGTATTCACAGCTAATGCTTTTCTCTCTTTCTGTAAAATATCAGTTAATATTTTATTTTACTAATGTGATTACAGGCTTCAATATGAGACATTAGACTCAGATCTTCAGGCTCACAGGAAACACGAGAATTTCAAAGACAGTCTTCTTGGGATCTTCCAGGTAGGAAAACAGATTTTTATGAATGTTTAATATTTCTAATAAATAAACATGTTATTGAACAAAGAAATTTAGTTAAATTTTTCCTTCATCTTCTTTTTTCCTTTTAAACACATTTTATCACAACTTTTATGTACATGTATTATAATTATTTAATGAATAGTGTTGATCAAAAATAGATGAACAATTTGGCTTAAATTGTGTTATTCTGACTTTTCTCTTACTTTTGTGTATAGGATCTTGAGAGCAAAATAATCACATTTCTGAAGAATGAACTGGAGAAGTTAAAGAAAATATTACAACATGAGAACACACAACACTTTGTGAAGGACTTTAATGAGAACAGATCCAGTATCAAATCAGCAGCTCTTGATCTCACACTACATTACCTGAGAGAGATGAAGCAAGATGAAGCTGCTGATACTCTAGAAGGCAAGAGACTCGTGATCACCTGTCTGATCGTCTCTTATAAATGTAGGAGAGAAAATGAAGACTAAAACTATCTATTTTCTGTTCCTGTGTTTAGATGAGCTGTTATTCATTCATCAGCTGAAATCTGGCCTAAAGAAGAAGTATCAATGTGTGTTTGAAGGAATGGCGAAGCAAGGTGACTCCACACTACTGAATAACATCTACACAGATCTCTACATCACTCAGGGTGGCAGTGAGCAGGTCAATACTGAACATGAGGTGAGACAGATTGAAGTTGCTTCCAGACGTCATGAAGCACAAGAGATCCAGGTTGAATGCACACATTTGTTTGACACGCCTGAAGAAGGCGAGGAGATCCGAACTGTACTGACAAAAGGAATCGCTGGCATCGGGAAATCAGTCTCTGTGCAAAAGTTTGTTCTGGACTGGGCTGAAGGAAAAGAAAATCAAGATATCAGCTTCATATTTCCTCTTCCATTCAGAGAGATGAACTTAAAGGAGAAAGAAAAACTAAGTTTGATGGACCTTATAACTCAGTTTTTCCCAGAGACAAAAAGACTGAACCTTACAAGAAGGAATCAGTTCAAAGTGCTGTTCATCCTTGATGGATTGGACGAATGTCGCCTTCCTCTGAAGTTTGATTGTAATGAGACGTGGCGTGATGTATCGTCACCAGCCTCTCTGGATGTTCTCCTAACGAACCTCATGAAGGGAAATCTGCTTCCTTCTGCTCTCGTCTGGATCACCAGCAGACCAGCAGCGGCCAGTAAGATTCCTCCTGACTGTATCGACCGGCTGACAGAGATACGAGGATTCAGCGACGCACAAAAGCAAGAGTACTTCAGAAAAAGATTCAAGGATGATATTCAAGCCAACACAATCATAGATCATGTTAAACAATCAAAGAGTCTCTTTATCATGTGCCACATCCCAGTCTTCTGCTGGATTTCAGCCACTGTTCTCCAGAATATTCTGGAGGAAAAGAGAAATAATGATGTGAGAAACACTCAGGCTGATGAGATCTCTAAAACACTGCAGGAATCAAACACTGAAGACACTCCCAAGACTCTGACACAAATGTACACACACTTTCTCCGCTTTCAGATCCAGCAGAGCCGCCAGAAATATGATGAAGAATACACACCAGATGTTTCCTGGGATAAAGACGCCATTCTTTCACTGGGGAAACTGGCATTTCATCAGCTGGAAAGAAACAACCTGATCTTCTATGACACAGACCTGGAAGCCTGTGGTCTTGACGTCTATAAGGCATCAGTGTACTCAGGCATGTGTACCCAGATCTTTAAGGAGGAAACAGGGATCGTTCTTGGTACCATGTACTGCTTTGTTCACTTGAGCATTCAAGAGTTTATTGCAGCCCTTTATGCACATCTGTTTCTAGACATCAACAAGACAAGTGTGTTTGATCATGAGTCTACAGAAAAGAAAAACAGAAATGAAACCATGATTGATTTTCTCAAGACTGCTGTGGACAAGGCGCTGGAGAGTGACAATGGACACCTGGACCTTTTCCTTCGCTTCCTCCTCAGTCTGTCACTCCAGTCCAATCGACGACTCTTACGAGGTCTGTTGACACAGCGAGACGGCACTGACCAGAGCAACAAGGGGAAAGTTCGACGACTCTTACAAGGTCGGTTAACACAGCGAGACGGCACTGACCGGAGCAACAAGGAGATAGTTCAGTACATCAAGCAGAAATTAGAAGCTAATCTTCCTGCAGAGAGATCCATCAATCTGTTCTACTGTCTGAATGAACTGAACGACCAAACTCTGGTGAACGAGATTCAGACCCACCTTAGCAAAGGAAGTCTCTCATCTGGTGACCTTTCACCTGCCCAGTGGTCTGCTTTAGCCTTTGTGTTGTTGACATCAGAGGAAGAGCTGGAGGAGTTTGAGCTTCAGAAATTCAAGAAATCAGACGAGTGCCTCATTAGATTATCGGCAGTCATCAAAACCTCCAGAAGAGCCCTGTAAGTCTTTTATATATTTTGTCATGTTTAGCTCTCATCTGAAAAATGCATTTATCTGCTTTATTCTATAGTGATTTCCCATCATAAACATGATGAAGCTATACCTGTAAAGCTGTGCGTGCGTGTGTGTGTGTGTGTGTGTGTGTGTGTGTGTGTGTGTGTGTGTGTGTGTGTGTGTGTGTGTGTGTGTGGAGAAAGTTTATCACAACTTAAGACAAAATATAAAATACCATGTAAAAATGTTTGTGCGTTTGTTTTGTATCATATGATACACCAGACTTGAATGACTTTTATAGAATTATATATATACAGTGGGTACAGAAAGTATTCAGACCCCCTTAAATTGTTCACTCTTTGTTATATTGCAGCCATTTGCTAAAATCATTTAAGTATTGACAGAAAAATACAGAACTGTTGACATTTTTGCACAGTTATTAAAAAAGAAAAACTGAAATATCACATGGTCCTAAGTATTCAGACCCTTTGCTCAGTATTTAGTCGAAGCACACTTTTGATCTAATACAGCCATGAAACTTTTTGGGAAAGATGCAACAAGTTTTTCACAACTGGATTTGGGTATCCTCTGCCATTCCTCCTTGCAGATCCTCTCCAGTTCTGTCAGGCTGGATGGTAAATGATGTTGGACAGCCATTTTCAGGTCTCTCCAGAGATGCTCAATTGGGTTTAAGTCAGGGCTCTGGCTGGGCCATTCAAGAACAGCCACAGAGTTGTTGTGAAGCCACTCCTTCGTTATTTTAGCGGTGTGCTTATGGTCATTGTCTTGTTGGAAGGTGAACCTTCGGCCCAGTCTGAGGTCCAGAGCACTCTGGAAAAGGTTTTCGTCCAGGATATCCCTGTACTTGGCCGCATTCATCTTTCCCTCGATTGCAACCAGTCGTCCAAAAACACCCCCACAGCGTGATGCTGCCCCCACCATGCTTCACTGTTGAGACTGTATTGGACAGGTGATGAGCAGTGCCTGGTTTTCTCCACACATACCACTTAGAATTAAGGCCAAAAATTTCTATCTTAGTCTCATCAGACCAGAGGATCTTGGAGTCTTTCAGGTGTTTTTTTTTAGCAAACTTTGACTGAGGAGAGGCTTCCGTCGGGCCACTCTGCCATAAAGCCCCGACTGGTGGATTGTTGCAATGATGGTTGACTTACTACATCTTTCTCCCATCTCCCGACTGCATCTCTAGAGCTCAGCCACAATGATCTTTGGATTCTTCTTTACCTCTCTCACCAAGGCTCTTCTCCCCCGATAGCTCAGTTTGGTCGGACGGCCAGCTCTCGGAGGGGTTCTAGTCATCCCAAACGTCTTCCATTTAAGGATTATGGAGGCCACTGTGCTCTTACGAACCTTTAGTGCAGCAGAATTTTTTTTGTAGAACCATCTCAAGGATGATCAGAAGAAATAGACAGCACCTGAGTTAAATATATGAGTGTCACAGCAAAGGGTCTGAATACTTAGGACCATGTGATATTTCAGTCTTTCTTTTTTTAATAAATGTGCAAAAATGTCAACAATTCTGTGTTTTTCTGTCAATATGGGATGCTGTGTGTACAATAATGAGGGAATAAAACGAACTTAAATGATTTCAGCAAATGGCTGCAAAATAACAAAGATTGAAAAATTTAAGGGGGTCTGAATACTTTCCGTACCCACTCTATATATATTATCACTAGGGGTGGGCCGTTATCGGTGTTAACGTGCTGCGTTAACGTGAGACTCTTGTCGGGCGATAAAAAAATTATCGCCGTTAATTCTCACAGTTGAGTTGGGAGCTGACTGCACCACGCAAGCTGACTTTCACTTTGACATTTTACCGCAGATGAAGTCGAATTGCACTGTAAGGGCCATTTAAAACCAATATATTGAAAAGTCTGTTTATCCAGACATTAGGAAAATATCAGTCTATGCATTTTATATTTAACATGAGGGAAATACACATCCGTAAAGGGGGTCGCACACCGAACGAGAAGCAGCACCGTGCCACGGCTGTTTACACCTGGCCACTTCATGCGTTTTCTAAGATCGGATAGCTATCTAATTTATCAAAACGATCCACTTTACACCTGGTCACATACATGTGTTGTTGCAAAACGGATATAAATCCGATCTTCAATTCCCCCACGCTATATGCGGATTAAATGAAGTGCACGTCACCGAAAACAACAGATGAGCTGCATTTTAATGATCATCGGCTAATTTCAAAATCAGCAAAGACAGCAATAAGAGAGAGCGACAACAACCCTGGTAAGATCATTTAGTTTCTTTACTTTTAATGAGGATTGTAGTGTTGAGTGTCTGCGACTTAATGACTTTCACTTTGATTTGCGATAGATTGGGGCGCGTTGGCTTGATAGGCGCTCAACTGCTCATCTGAGGTGATGCGTGTCGCAGCGCCGTCATACCGGATTAAAATAACATGACAATGACATATGGCCTATAACACGCTCTCACACGTTTATATTTTTTAGCATTTTTGGGAGTAGTAACATTTACATATGTGGTTTCAACAACCAGATGCATTTATACATGTCCAGTTTCATCTGGAATGCAGCCCAGTCCACAGTACCTTCTGATGTGGTTTGATTCAAATCCGTCTCGAATGCGTTTCGGAGGGGATTTACACCTGGTCTTTTCAAGATCGGATAAAGAAAACGTATGAAGTGATTTCAGAGCATGCGTTAATTGAATGAATTGACAATCCAACCTGAAAATCCAATAACATCAGAAATTGTTATTCAAGCAGCTGATTTCTGTATTATGCATCACATAGGCCTATGCATTTATCAGATATTTCACCCCTCTCTTTTCATTTGTATTGTAAGGAAAAGAGCTTCACGGACACTACAAAATAATTAATGTCGTGTTAGAAGAAAAGTAGATCCAATGGGTTTAGAATTACACAAGAAAACCTTATGAAAACAACAACAACAACAAAAACTGATTTAGTTATTATTTCGTGCTGTTTGAAACTAGGGTTGACAATAGAATAAAATACTTATGATTACTCATAATAATATGAACATTCCAGTGTTAAATCTTGTATAAAACATATTTAGGCCTAATTACAAACTACCTGCGAGGTTATTTATTTGGGTATAGCACACATAAGAGCGCCTTTGGGATAATTCAAATGAGCCATTTTAATCTAGATTAATCTAGATTAATTTCAAAATTAATCTAGATTAAAAAAATGAATCTATGCCCACCTCTAATTATCACATAATCATACTTGAGGAAGAAAAAACAAACAAACATATTTTATTCATATTCCCAAACTGGGGGGTAGAATGTAATTTGGTACAGGTGTTATTTATATTTCCAAAAAGTAAAATGAAATTCTGAAAAGTTATAGTATAAAAAGTTATAGATTTTTATAAACTTAAATAAAGTACATAATATATTACCACATTCGGGATCAGGGGGCGGAGATGGGTAGGTTTAGGTACTGTATATGTAAGGATGTCGTGTTCTGCAGTGAGGACCATCTCCATTGGCCACCCTGCTCTCTAATATATTGGCATCAGCCATTGGTGATGTACAATTTCATCATTGTACAAATACAATTTCTTAAGTTTAAGTAATCGTAGCTTTATCTAAATCATTAAAAATGTTGTGTCAAAAAGACATGTACATGTGAATGGAGGTAGTTTTAGTATTATAGTGAAAGGCCTTTAACTTGCCATAAAATTTTGAACTGTCTCATATAATGGTATCAGTGCAGTCAAGTCAATAATATTGTTGAATATTAAGTAGGGGTGCATGATTCAGAAAGTGTCATGATTCGATTTGATTCGATATCAGTTTGTAGGCTCAAGATTCGATTCAAAAAGCGATTCACAGTACATAAATGTAGTTTACTTTTTCCTATTTGATGGACTGCAGTAGGCATACAATTTAAAAGAAAAGAAACACACCAAATCAAATGTATTTTGATATTACATTATATGTGTTCATACAAAAATAAAAACTTTTGCAACTTAAAAAGTGTACATATAAGTGTACAAATACATATAATTTAAGTTTAGAATAATAAAAAAAGCTTTATATATTTAGCTTTAAAGTACTTAGTCAGACCAAACAAACAATCATGCTAAATGTGGTTAAGTACTTCAGCTACCAGGTTGACTGTTGAAATGTGAACTCGACTGGGCACACTGAACTTCCTAAAAAATATAATAATGTCATAGAACCCTTGCAAAATTGTATTAAATACATTAAAAAAGCCGCCGCTACTGGTAACATCTATGGTTATATTGTGTATATATGTTTAGATCCAGTAAAGTCGTGTCGTAGGCGTAATTTGCTGCTGTGACGGATGGGACATGTCCTCGCCCCATTTTCTCAGGACTGATATTGTCCCCCACCAGTTTTAGAAACATAGCACAGATGAACCTAATACAAAAAAAATAAAACGTCTCCAGTTAACTAGCAGAGCATTTACTTAGTTCACTATTAAAGGAGCTAAACACAAGTCTCTGAGTTTTTGCAGAACTATGCCCCCTCTGGCGACAAGCGAAACTGCAACCAGAGTTCTACAACACATACGCACGTTTGCACGAGCTGTTCATAACTAAGGAGCATCAGCCGCACACTGTGCGGCACACATCTTTTGTTACAGTCATAATGAGGTAATACAGTAATAAATCTGCAAGTCATTTAAAATATATGAAAGGAAAGGCATTCGAAAAAATTACACACTTGTGTGAGAGGGGGAAACGGGGGTAGTAGAAAACTTCGGTTTTTGTTTCCATCTATCTCCCTGTGCTTACTGTATCCACTTATGATTGAATTATTATGGAAACACGTTCAGTTATCACTTTGTATAGGCTATGACCCGTTTGAGCCCTAGAGCAGACCGGAGATCTCTCCGTTTGTTGAAAGCTTCCCGATGTTGACTCTCGTCTTATTCCGACGCATGGCACTGGACTGACAGAAGTTTTATTTTCTGTCTCACGTGGAGTTTGCGTTGGGGTTTGTAATGAGCTACAAGCCGGTCTCTTTCCGCGCCATATACAGATTTAATGAAGTGCACGTCACCGAAAGCAACAGATATGAGCTGGATTTTATTAATCATCGGCTAATTTCAAAATCAGCAAAGACAGCAATAGGAGAGATCGGCAACAGGCCTGGTAAGATCATTTCATTTCTTTACTTTTAATGAAGATTGTAGTGTTAAGCGTCTGCGACTTACTTTCACTAATTCACTTTGATTTGCGATAGATTGTGGCGCTTGATGAAGGGGCTCAGCTCAGCTGCTCAGGTGATGCGCGTCGTCATATATGACTAAAATATCATGACATATAGCTTGGTTTCAACAACCAGATGCAACTTGTCCAGTTTCGTCTGGAATACGGCACAGACCACGTCCTCAAGTGGTTTGAGCGATCGAATTCAAATCCGTCTCGAATGCGTTTCGGAGGGCATTTACACCCTGGTCTTTTCACGATCGAATAGCTATCCGATCACAGAAGACACATGAAGTGACCAGGTGTAAACAGCCCCTTTGAATCCATCGTCTACTTTTGTGGAAAGCTGACTAGAGTTGTGTCGCTCGAGTTGTCTTCTCTGATACGGAGAACGGCGGCGAATAGCTAGAACCTGCCAGACACAGCCAGGCAAGCGTGAACGCGCATGACGTCACGCCCAGTCTCAGATTCGAGCCCGAATCCCTCTTATATATTTCACTGTACAGGGTTATAGAGGTGATCGCAGTGATCAAAGAAGGGCTCATTCAGCCCACCAGGCGATTGTTTAAGCATGTATGGGTTAGAAAACGGCTATTTTTAACATGAAAAGTTGCGCAATGCACCTTTAAATAAAGACCTAGTGCTTAAATCTGTTGTTTTTGAAATCATGCTTAGCTCTCGTTGCCGCTGCTATCAGTGTCGTGGATAACTGCGGTCAAGCCAGCCGCAGTTTGAAAATACACGGTCAAGCCAGCCGTTAAAAAATAAGCGTGTGCGCCTATTACTATGAATACGGTAATTTCAGTCACAGCAGAGGAAGAACGCGCTTCAGAGCGCTTGAGTTGCCCAGATCGATATATCTATCTATCTTTTCTTTCTTTCTTTCTTTCTTTCTTTCTTTCTTTCTTTCTTTCTTTCTTTCTTTCTTTCTTTCTTTCTTTATCTTTTTTCTCTTTCTTTATCTTTCTTTCTCTATCTATCTATCTATCTATCTATCTATCTTTTTCTTTATTTCTATCTATATATTCATAACCTTCTCTTCTTTCTTTCTTTCTTTCTTTCTTTCTTTCTTTCTTTCTTTCTTTCTTTCTTTCTTTCTTTCTTTCTTTCTATCTTGTCTCTTTCTTTCTTTATCTTTCTTTCTTTCTTTCTTTCTATCTATCTATCTGTTTGTCTGTCTGTCTGTCTGTTACAAAAAAAATTGTAATAAGAAAAAAACTAATGGCCAATTCTTATAGATGACGTCCCATGCAATATCACCTCATATCAAACAATTTTATAGCATTTTGGAGAAATGTCCCATTATTCAACTTCAGAGGGCCATAAATACCTTATTTCTAATAAGTAGAAAAAATTAACTGTCAGTTCTTGTAGGGGACATCCCATAGAGTACACACACCTCATATCAAACAATTTTACTGCAGCATTTTGGAGTAATGATACATTATTTGACTTCAGAGGGCCATTATACCTCTTTTCTAATAAGTAGAAAAAAATGACGGTCAGATCTTATATGGGACGTCCCATACAGTATACGCACCTCGTATCAAACCATTTTACTGTAGCATTTTTGAGAAATGTAGCATTATTCTACTTCAGAGGTCCATAAATATCTCATTTCTCATAAGTAGAAAAAAATAATGGCCAATTATTATAGGGCACGTCCCATACAGTATACACACCTCATGTCAAACCATTTTACTGTAGCATTTTTGAGAAATTACACATTATTTGACTTTGGAGGGCCATAATTACCTCTTTTCTAATAAGTAGAAAAAAACAATGTTCAGGTCATGTACGGGACGTCCCATACAGTATACACAACTCATATAAAAACCATTTTACTGTAGCATTTTGGAGAAATGTCCCATTATTCGACCTCAGAGGGCCGTAAATACCTCATTTCTAATAAGTAGAAAAAAATAATGGTCAGTTCTTATACGGGACGTCCCATAGAGTACACACACCTCACATCAAACCATTTTACTGTCGCATTTTGGAGAAATGTCCCATTATTCGACTTCAGAGGCCCATATATACCTCATTTCTAATAAGTAGAAAAAACGCATGGTCAGTTCTTATACGGGACATCCCATACAGTACACGCACCTCATATCAAGCAATTTTACTGTAGCATTTTTGAGAAATGTCCCTTTATTCGAATTCAGAGGGCCATAAATACCTCATTTCAAATAAGTAGAAAAAAATAATGGTCAGTTCTTATACGGGACGTCCCACACAGTACACACACCTCATATCAAACCATTTGACTGCAGCATTTTGGAGAAATGTCCCATTATTCGACTTCAGAGGGCCATAAATACCTCATTTCTAATAAGTAGAAAAAACTAATGGCCAATTCTTATACGGGACTTCCCACACAGTACACACACCTCATATCAAACCATTTTACTGTAGCATTTTGGAGAAATGTCCCATTATTCGACTTCAGAGGCCCATAAATACCTCATTTCTAATAAGTAGAAAAAACTAATGGCCAATTCTTATACGGGACGTCCCACACAGTATACTCATCTCATATCAAATAATTTTACTGTAGCATTTTGGAGAAATGTAACATTATTCGACTTTAGAGGCCCATAAATACCTCTTTTTTAATAAGTAGTAAAAAATAACTGTCAGTTCTTATACGGGACATCCCATACAGTATACGCACCTCGTATCAAACCATTTTACTGTAGCATTTTGGAGTAATGTTACATTATTTGACTTCAGAGGCTGATATATTCCTCATTTCTAATTAGTAGAAAAAACAACGATCACTTCTTGTAGGCAACGTCCCATACAGTACACACACCTCATATCAAACAATTTTACTGTAGCATTTTGGAGAAATGTTCCATTATTCGACTTCAGAGGGCCATAAATACCTCATTTCTAATAAGTAAAAAAAATAACTGTCAGTTCTTATATGGGACGTCCCATACAGTACACACACCTCATATCAAACTATTTTACTGCAGCATTTTGGAGAAATGTCGCATTATTTGAGTTCAGAGGCCCACAAATAACTCATTTCTAATAAGTAGTAAAAAATAACGGTCAGTTCTTGTGGGGACGTCCCATACAGTTTACACACCTCATATCAAACCATTTTACTGTAGCATTTTGGAGAAATGTAGCATTATTCTACTTCAGAGGTCCATAAATATCTCATTTCTCATAAGTAGAAAAAAATAATGGCCAATTATTATAGGGCACGTCCCATACAGTTTACACACCTCATATCAAACCATTTTACTGTAGCATTTTGGAGAAATGTCCCATTATTCAACTTCAGAGGCCCATAAATACCTATTTTTCAATAAGTAGAAAAAAATAACGGTCAGTTCTTTTACGGGACGTCCCATACAGTATACGCACCTCATATCAAACCATTTGACTGCAGCATTTTGGAGAAATGTCACATTATTCGACTTCAGAGGGCCATAAATACCTCATTTCTAATAAGTAGAAAAAAATAGTAGTCAGTTCTTATACGGGACGTCCCACACAGTACACACACCTCATATCAAACCATTTTACTGTAGCATTTTGGAGAAATGTCCCATTATTCGACTTCAGAGGGCCATAAATACCTCATTTCTAATAAGTAGAAAAAACTAATGGCCAATTCTTATACGGGTCGTCCCACACAGTACACACCCCTCATATCAAACCATTTTACTGTAGCATTTTGGAGAAATGTCCCATTATTCGACTTCAGAGGGCCATAAATACCTCATTTCTTATAAGTAGAAAAAACTAATGGCCAATTCTTATACGGGACGTCCCACACAGTACACACACCTCATATCAAACCATTTTACTGTAGCATTTTGGAGAAATGTCCCATTATTCGACTTCAGAGGCCCATAAATACCTCATTTCTAATAAGTAGAAAAAACTAATGGCCAAGTCTTATACGGGACGTCCCACACAGTACACACACCTCATATCAAACCATTTTACTGCAGCATTTTGGAGAAATGTCCCATTATTCGACTTCAGAGGGCCATAAATACCTCATTTCTAATAAGTAGAAAAAACGAACGGTCAGTTCTTATACGGGACGTCCCACACAGTATACTCATCTCATATCAAATAATGTTACTGTAGCATTTTGGAGAAATGTAACATTGTTCGACTTTAGAGGCCCATAAATACCTCATTTCTAATAAGTAGTAAAAAATAACTGTCAGTTCCTGTAGGGGCCGTCCCATACAGTTTACACACCTCATATCAAACCATTTTACTGTAGCATTTTGGAGAAATGTCGCATTATTTGACTTCAGAGGCCCACAAATAACTCATTTCTAATAAGTAGTAAAAAATAACGGTCAGTTCTTGTAGGGGACGTCCCATACAGTTTACACACCTCATATCAAACCATTTTACTGTAGCATTTTGGAGAAATGTAGCATTATTCTACTTCAGAGGCCCATAAATACCTATTTTTCAATAAGTAGAAAAAAATAACGGTCAGTTCTTTTACGGGACGTCCCATACAGTATACGCACCTCATATCAAACCATTTGACTGCAGCATTTTGGAGAAATGTCACATTATTCGACTTCAGAGGGCCATAAATACCTCATTTCTAATAAGTAGAAAAAAATAATGGTCAGTTCTTATACGGGACGTCCCACACAGTACACACACCTCATATCAAACCATTTTACTGTAGCATTTTGGAGAAATGTCCCATTATTCGACTTCAGAGGGCCATAAATACCTCATTTCTAATAAGTAGAAAAAAATAATGGCCATTCTTATACGGGACGTCCCATACAGTACACACACCTCATTCAAACCATTTTTACTGTAGCATTTTGGAGAAATGTCCCATTATTCGACTTCAGAGGGCCATAAATACCTCATTTCTAATAAGTAGAAAAAACTAATGGCCAATTCTTATACGGGACGTCCCATACAGTACACACACCTCATATCAAACCATTTTACTGTAGCATTTTGGAGAAATGTCCCATTATTCGACTTCAGAGGGCCATAAATACCTCATTTCTAATAAGTAGAAAAAACTAATGGCCAATTCTTATACGGGACGTCCCACACAGTACACACACCTCATATCAAACCATTTTACTGTAGCATTTTGGAGAAATGTCCCATTATTCGACTTCAGAGGCCCATAAATACCTCATTTCTAATAAGTAGAAAAAAACGAACGGTCAGTTCTTATACGGGACGTCCCACACAGTACACACACCTCATATCAAACCATTTTACTGTAGCATTTTGGAGAAATGTCCCATTATTCGACTTCAGAGGCCCATAAATACCTCATTTCTAATAAGTAGAAAAAAAAACGGTCAGTTCTTATAGGGGACGTCCCATACAGTATACACACCTCATATCAAACCATTTTACTGTAGCATTTTGGAGAAATGTCCATTATTCGACTTCAGAGGCCCATAAATACCTCATTTCTCATAAGTAGAAAAAAATAATGGTCAGTTCTTATACGGGACGTCCCAAGAGTACACACACCTCATATCAAACCATTTTACTGTAGCATTTTGGAGAAATGTCCATTATTCGACTTCAGAGGCCCATAAATACCTCATTTCTAATAAGTAGAAAAAACTAATGGTCAGTTCTTATACGGGACGTCCCATACAGTACACACACCTCATATCAAACCATTTTACTGTAGCATTTTGGAGAAATGTCCCATTATTCGACTTCAGAGAGCCATAAATACCTCATTTCTAATAAGTAGAAAAAACGAACGGTCAGTTCTTATACGGGACATCCCATAAAGTATACACACCTCATATCAAACCATTTTACTGTAGCATTTTGGAGAAATGTCACATTATTTGCCTTCAGAGGCCTATAAATACCTCATTTCTAATAAGTAGAAAAAACGAACGGTCAGTTCTTATACGGGACGTCCCATAAAGTATACACACCTCATATCAAACCATTTTACTGTAGCATTTTGGAGAAATGTCACATTATTCGACTTCAGAGGCCCATAAATACCTCATTTCTAATAAGTAGAAAAAAAATCATATCAAACCTCATATCAAACCATTTTACTGCAGCATTTTGGAGAAATGTTACATTATTCTACTTCAGAGGCCTATAAATTCCTCATTTATAATAAGTGGAAAAAACGAACAGTCAGTTCTTATACGGGACGTCCCATAAAGTATACACACCTCTTATCAAACCATTTTACTGCAGCATTTTGGAGAAATGTTACATTATTCTACTTCAGAGGCCTATAAATTCCTAATTTCTAATAAGGAGAAAAAACTAACGGTCAGTTCTTATACAGGACGTCCCATACAGTATACGAAGCTCATATCAAACCATTTTACTGTAGCATTTTGGAGAAATGTTACATTGTTCGACTTCAGAGACCTATAAATACCTCATTTCTAATAAGTAGAAAAAACAAACGGTCAGTTTTTTTAGGAGACGTCCCATAGAGTAAACATTTTACTGCAGCGTTTTAAAGATATGTTATATTTTACTACTTCAAAGCCCCATACTATATGCATGTTATAGATTGTGTTGTAGAACGCAGATGAACACAATGATAAAGCCAAAGGTGCCATCTTGTGCCGGCAGATGTATAGAATGCGGCTTAGCTGGAGGACAATAAAAAGCCGGAGAGAACCATGCAAAAGGTTGGTGAAGATGATGGTGACAGCCAGGGCGATGGCCTTGAGCAGGGAAGAGCAGACGGAGACCCAGCCCACAGTCAAGACTGCATCCCACGGCGGCGTCGCAGAAGGGAGTAGCCATGGAGTGAAGAGTCCCAACACTACCAAGGGGATTACCAGAGGTGATAACGGTGATGGAGGTGGAGCACACCACGTAGCCAGAGATGCGATGAGGCAGTGAGACACAAAGACCTAGGCGACCACGACTAGGCCACAGCGCCGACCCCCTGAAGTGGAAGCAGCGATCCTGAGGTTAGAGGCTGAGCTGCAACAACCATAGGTAGAGGTGGAAGCTGAGGGAGGGCGGAGCTAGTCAAAGGCGAAAGAGGTGGAGAGCCGTAGGGCAGCGAATGGGCCGCAAGTCCATGGCTAAGAAGGTGTAATGTCCAACAGAGGGAGCCCGGGAAGGCTGAATGGCCGATTGTCCACGCTGGAGTCAAGGGTGGTAAGTGAGCACAGGAGCAAGGGCGGCGGGTAAAGGTGGAGCGGAGGCGGAGCACTCAGATGCTGGAGACGGAGCCACAGTCTTCACACCCCCAAGAGGAGATGGCTTACAGCAGGCAAAAGATGTAGCAGGGCCACAGAGAGGAGACTGAGTTGCACTGCGGGACTGATGGGAGGAAGAGATGACTGGGTGGCAGGAGTGTCTTGGGACTGCAGAGACAGACAGATAATAGGAAATATACAAGTTTATTACAAGTATTTTGGGGATGGGGTGGGAGGTTGGGCGGGACCAGCAGATTCCCCCTTGCTGCTTGTGGTGGGCTCATGCTGTTGATCCTCAGAGTCTGGGTGATCTTAGCTGGGAACTGGGTTGTGAGTGGGACTGGCGTTGTTGTCCACAGTTAGGACGGTAAGTGGTAATCCACAAGACCCCAGCACCCACTGAATTCCTACTCATATGAAATGAGGTCTTTATACACCCCTTAAGTCAATTAATATGACATATCTCAAAAATGCTGCAGTAAAACGGTTTGAAATGAGGTGTGTATACTGAATGGGACGTTCCCTATAAGAATTGGCCATTAGTTTTTTTCTATTATTAGAAATGAGGTATTTATGGGCCTCTGAAGTCTAATAATGGGGCATTTCTCCAAAATGCTACAGTAAAATGGTTTCATATGAGGTGTGTGTACTAACTGGGATGTCCCGTATAAGAATTGGCCATTCGTTTTTTCTACTTACTAGAAATGAAGTATATTTATGGGCCTCTGAAGTCAAATAATGCGACATTTCTCCAAAAAGCTGCAGTAAAATAGTTTGATATGAGGTGTGTGTACTGTATGGGACGTCCCCTACAAGAACTGACAGTTGTTGTTTTCTACTTATTAGAAATGAGGTATTTATGGGCCTCTGAAGTCGAATAATGGGACATTTCTCCAAAATGTTACAGTAAAAGGGTTTGTTATGAGGTGTGTAAACTGTATGGGACGTCCCCTACAAGAACTGACAGTTATTTTTTTCTACTTATTAGAAATGAGGTATTTATGGCCCTCTGAAGTCGAATAATGGAACATTTCTCCAAAATGCTACAGTAAAATTGTTTGATATGAGGTGCGTATACTGTATGGGATGTACCGTATAAGAACTGACCGTTCGTTTTTTCTACTTATTAGAAATGAGGTATTTATGGGCCTCTGAAGTCAAATAATGTGACATTTCTCCAAAATGCTACAGTAAAATGGTTTGATATGAGGTGCGTATACTGTATGGGACGTCCCTATAAGAACTGACCATTATTTTTTTCTACTTATTAGAAATGAGGTATTTATGGGCCTCTGAAGTCGAATAATGTGACATTTCTCCAAAATGCTACAGTAAAATTGTTTGATATGAGGTGTGTGTACTGTATGGGACGTCCCCTATAAGAATTGGCCATTAGTTTTTCCTACTTATTGAAAATGAGGTATTTATGGCCTCTGAAGTCGAATAATGTGACATTTCTCCAAAATGCTACAGTAAAATGGTTTGATACGAGGTGTGTATACTGTATGGGACGTCCCGTATAAGAACTGACAGTATTTTTATCTACTTATTAGAAATGAGGTATTTATGGCCTCTGAAGTCGAATAATACATTTCTCCAAAATGCTACAGTAAAATGTTTGATATGAGGTGTGTGTACTGTATGGGACGTCCCTATAAGAACTGACCGTTTTTTTTCTACTTATTAGAAATGAGGAATATATCAGCCTCTGAAGTCAATAATGTAACATTACTCTCCAAAATGCTACAGTAAAATGGTTTGATACGAGGTGCGTGTACTGTATGGGACGTCCCGTATAAGAACTGACCATTATTTTTTTCTACTTATTGAAAATGAGGTATTTATGGGCCTCTGAAGTCGAATAATGGGACATTTCTCCAAAATGCTACAGTAAAATGGTTTGATATGAGGTGTGTGTACTGTGTGGGACGTCCCGTATAAGAATTGGCCATTAGTTTTTTCTACTTATTAGAAATGAGGTATTTATGGCCCTCTGAAGTCGAATAATGGGACATTTCTCCAAAATGCTACAGTAAAATGGTTTGATATGAGGTGTGTGTACTGTGTGGGACGTCCCGTATAAGAACTGACCGTTATTTTTTTCTACTTATTGGAAAAGAGGTATTTATGGGCCTCTGAAGTAAATAATGGGACATTTCTCCAAAATGCTGCAGTAAAATGGTTTGATATGAGGTGTGTGTACTGTGTGGGACGTCCCGTATAAGAACTGACCAGTTATTTTTTCTACTTATTAGAAATGAGGTATTTATGGCCCTCTGAAGTCGAATAATGGACATTTCTCCAAAATGCTACAGTAAAATTGTTTGATATGAGGTGTGTGTACTGTATGGGACGTCCCGTATAAGAACTGACCGTTGTTTTTTTCTACTTATTAGAAATGAGGTATTTATGGGCCTCTGAAGTGTTACATTTCTCCAAAATGCTACAGTAAAATTGTTTGATATGAGGTGTGTGTACTGTGTGGGACGTCCCGTATAAGAACTGACCGTTATTTTTTTCTACTTATTAGAAATGAGGTATTTATGGCCTCTGAAGTCGAATAATGTGACATTTCTCCAAAATGCTACAGTAAAATGGTTTGATATGAGGTGCGTGTACTGTATGGGACGTCCCGTATAAGAACTGACCGTTATTTTTTTCTACTTATTGAAAATGAGGTATTTATGGGCCTCTGAAGTTGAATAATGGGACATTTCTCCAAAATGCTACAGTAAAATGGTTTGATATGAGGTGTGTGTACTGTGTGGGACGTCCCGTATAAGAATTGACCATTAGTTTTTTCTACTTATTAGAAATGAGGTATTTATGGCCCTCTGAAGTCGAATAATGGGACATTTCTCCAAAATGCTACAGTAAAATGGTTTGATATGAGGTGTGTGTACTGTGTGGGACGTCCCGTATAAGAACTGACCATTATTTTTTTCTACTTATTAGAAATGAGGTATTTATGGCCCTCTGAAGTCGAATAATGTGACATTTCTCCAAAATGCTGCAGTCAAATGGTTTGATATGAGGTGCGTATACTGTATGGGACGTCCCGTATAAGAACTGACCGTTATTTTTTTCTACTTATTGGAAAAGAGGTATTTATGGGCCTCTGAAGTTAAATAATGCGACATTTCTCCAAAATGCTGCAGTAAAATAGTTTGATATGAGGTGTGTGTACTGTATGGGACGTCCCATATAAGAACTGACAGTTATTTTTTTCTACTTATTAGAAATGGGGTATTTATGGCCCTCTGAAGTCGAATAATGGAACATTTCTCCAAAATGCTACAGTAAAATTGTTTGATATGAGGTGTGTGTACTGTATGGGACGTTGCCTACAAGAAGTGATCGTTGTTTTTTTCTACTAATTAGAAATGAGGATTATATCAGCCTCTGAAGTCAAATAATGTAACATTACTCCAAAATGCTACAGTAAAATGGTTTGATACGAGGTGCGTATACTGTATGGGACGTCCCGTATAAGAACTGACCATTATTTTTTTCTACTTATTGAAAATGAGGTATTTATGGGCCTCTGAAGTCGAATAATGGGACATTTCTCCAAAATGCGAAAGTAAAATAGTTTGATGTGAGGTGTGTGTACTCTATGGGACGTGCCCTATAATAATTGGCCATTATTTTTTTCTACTTATGAGAAATTAGATATTTATGGACCTCTGAAGTAGAATAATGGGACATTACTTCAAAATGCTACAGTAAAATGGTTTGATATGAGGTGTGTAAACTGTATGGGATGGCCCCTACAGGAACTGACAGTTATTTTTTTACTACTCATTAGAAATGAGGTATTTATGGGCCTCTAAAATCGAATAATGTTACATTTCTCCAAAATGCTACAGTAAAATTGTTTGATATGAGGTGTGTGTACTGTATGGGACGTTGCCTACAAGAAGTGATCGTTGTTTTTTTCTACTAATTAGAAATGAGGAATATATCAGCCTCTGAAGTCAAATAATGTAACATTACTCCAAAATGCTACAGTAATATGTGTTTGATACGAGGTGCGTATACTGTATGGGATGTCCCGTATAAGAACTGACCATTATTTTTTTCTACTTATTGAAAATGAGGTATTTATGGCCCTCTGAAGTCAAATAATGGGACATTCCTCCAAAATGCTACAGTAAAATGGTTTGATATGAGGTGTGTGTATTGTGTGGGACGTCCCGTATAAGAACTGACCATTATTATTTTCTACTTATTAGAAATGAGGTATTTATGGCCCTCTGAAGTCGAATAATGGGACATTTCTCCAAAATGCTGCAGTCAAATGGTTTGATATGAGGTGTGTGTACTGTGTGGGACATCCCGTATAAGAATTGGCCATTAGTTTTTTCTACTTATTAGAAATGAGGTATTTATGGCCCTCTGAAGTCGAATAATGGGACATTTCTCCAAAATGCTACAGTAAAATGGTTTAATATGAGGTGTGTGTACTGTGTGGGACGTCCCGTATAAGAACTGACCATTATTTTTTTCTACTTATTAGAAATGAGGTATTTATGGCCCTCTGAAGTCGAGTAATGGGACATTTCTCCAAAATGCTGCAGTCAAATGGTTTGATATGAGGTGTGTGTACTGTGTGGGACGTCCCGTATAAGAATTGGCCATTAGTTTTTTCTACTTATTAGAAATGAGGTATTTATGGGCCTCTGAAGTCGAATAATGGGACATTTCTCCAAAATACTACAGTAAAATGGTTTGATATGAGGTGTGTGTACTGTGTGGGACGTCCCGTATAAGAACTGACCATTATTTCTTTCTACTTATTAGAAATGAGGTATTTATGGCCCTCTGAAGTCGAATAAACTGTTGATGTCGCGACGTTGTTTCACGATCTCTCCTTTCAATATTGGTGAGTAAAAGTTGTATGTCGAAGTTAAACCAACATTTAATTATGCTTCGGTTTTGCAAATTGAATCAACGTTGCTATCGTGATATTGTTTCAGTCTTACCTTTCAACATGGGAGAATACAATTATACATTAAATTACACGATCATAACAATGCTAACTGATTTAGTGATTAACTGTACATACTGTAGCCTACACTAAAACATTGTTTAATGTCAAATGACTGACAGCAATGGCTTAATTACAAACACATTTAATAAAGAGTTAGCACATGCTCAAGATTGTAAAACAAGTTTTATTTTGGAAAACAAAAAAGTCTAAAAATACTTTCTACATCTGAAAACTTTAACTTGCAGTGTTTTCAAAGTAATGTTAAAGTAAAGTACAAATCTGAATGGAATACTTAAAAGACAGTTTTTGTTCAATTACAGTAAAACTTAGATGAAATACATTAAATATTTTAAGTGTACAGTAACAGTAGAAAAACTTAGCATCTCAATAAAATGCGATAGCCTTTTGCATTGCTCTAGTAGAGTCCCAGCTTGAGGTCTGCTCCGATGCCATCGCTTCCTCTTGCTCCCTCTTCACTTCTTGTCTGCTCTCTGTACGATCCTGTAGCTCATAAATAAAAGCAAAAACAGTTAAAACTGAATACAAAATAATTTATAAGATTTTCACTTACACTGCTCAATAACAGTCGAGTTGAAAAAGTATACAACACTATCCAAGGCATGTTATGTATTCAGATGTAAATTTACAATATCAACCATAATTAACTGACCGTTCGTTTTTTCTACTTATTAGAAATGAGGAATTTATCAGCCTCTGAAGTCAAATAATGTAACATTACTCCAAAATGCTACAGTAAAATGGTTTGATACGAGGTGCGTATACTGTATGGGACGTCCCGTATAAGAACTGACCATTATTTTTTTCTACTTATTGAAAATGAGGTATTTATGGGCCTCTGAAGTGGAATAATGGGACATTTCTCCAAAATGCGATAGTAAAATGGTTTGATGTGAGGTGTGTGTACTCTATGGGACGTGCCCTATAATAATTGGCCATTATTTTTTTCTACTTATGAGAAATGAGATATTTATGGACCTCTGAAGTAGAATAATGGGACATTTCTCCAAAATGCTACAGTAAAATGGTTTGATATGAGGTGTGTAAACTGTATGGGACGTCCCCTACAGGAACTGACAGTTATTTTTTACTACTTATTAGAAATGAGGTATTTATGGGCCTCTAATGTTACATTTCTCCAAAATGCTATAGTAAAATTATTTGATATGAGATGAGTAAACTGTGTGGGACGTCCCGTATAAGAACTGACCGTTCGTTTTTTCTACTTATTAGAAATGAGGAATATATCAGCCTCTGAAGTCAAATAATGTAACATTACTCCAAAATGCTACAGTAAAATGGTTTGATACGAGGTGCGTATACTGTATGGGATGTCCCGTATAAGAACTGACCATTATTTTTTTCTACTTATTGAAAATGAGGTATTTATGGGCCTCTGAAGTTGAATAATGGGACATTTCTCCAAAATGCTACAGTAAAATGGTTTGATATGAGGTGTGTGTACTGTGTGGGATGTCCCGTATAAGAATTGGCCATTAGTTTTTTCTACTTATTAGAAATTAGGTATTTATGGCCCTCTGAAGTCGAATAATGGGACATTTCTCCAAAATGCTACAGTAAAATGGTTTGATATGAGGTGTGTGTACTGTGTGGGACGTCCCGTATAAGAACTGACCATTATTTTTTTCTACTTATTAGAAATGAGGTATTTATGGCCCTCTGAAGTCGAATAATGTGACATTTCTCCAAAATGCTGCAGTCAAATGGTTTGATATGAGGTGCGTATACTGTATGGGACGTCCCGTATAAGAACTGACCGTTATTTTTTTCTACTTATTGAAAAAGAGGTATTTATGGGCCTCTGAAGTTAAATAATGCGACATTTCTCCAAAATGCTGCAGTGAAATAGTTTGATATGAGGTGTGTGTACTGTATGGGACGTCCCATATAAGAACTGACAGTTATTTTTTTCTACTTATTAGAAATGAGGTATTTATGGCCCTCTGAAGTCGAATAATGGAACATTTCTCCAAAATGCTACAGTAAAATTGTTTGATATGAGGTGTGTGTACTGTATGGGACGTTGCCTACAAGAAGTGATCGTTGTTTTTTTCTACTAATTAGAAATGAGGAATATATCAGCCTCTGAAGTCAAATAATGTAACATTACTCCAAAATGCTACAGTAAAATGGTTTGATACGAGGTGCGTATACTGTATGGGACGTCCCGTATAAGAACTGACCATTATTTTTTTCTACTTATTGAAAATGAGGTATTTATGGGCCTCTGAAGTCGAATAATGGGACATTTCTCCAAAATGCGACAGTAAAATGGTTTGATGTGAGGTGTGTGTACTCTATGGGACGTGCCCTATAATAATTGGCCATTATTTTTTTCTACTTATGAGAAATTAGATATTTATGGACCTCTGAAGTAGAATAATGGGACATTACTCCAAAATGCTACAGTAAAATGGTTTGATATGAGGTGTGTAAACTGTATGGGATGGCCCCTACAGGAACTGACAGTTATTTTTTTACTACTCATTAGAAATGAGGTATTTATCGGCCTCTAAAATCGAATAATGTTACATTTCTCCAAAATGCTACAGTAAAATTGTTTGATATGAGGTGTGTGTACTGTATGGGACGTTGCCTACAAGAAGTGATCGTTGTTTTTTTCTACTAATTAGAAATGAGGAATATATCAGCCTCTAAAGTCAAATAATGTAACATTACTCCAAAATGCTACAGTAAAATTTGTTTGATACGAGGTGCGTATACTGTATGGGATGTCCCGTATAAGAACTGACCATTATTTTTTTCTACTTATTGAAAATGAGGTATTTATGGCCCTCTGAAGTCGAATAATGGGACATTCCTCCAAAATGCTACAGTAAAATGGTTTGATATGAGGTGTGTGTACTGTGTGGGACGTCCCCTATAAGAACTGACCATTATTTTTTTCTACTTATTAGAAATGAGGTATTTATGGCCCTCTGAAGTCGAGTAATGGGACATTTCTCCAAAATGCTGCAGTCAAATGGTTTGATATGAGGTGTGTGTACTGTGTGGGACGTCCCGTATAAGAATTGGCCATTAGTTTTTTCTACTTATTAGAAATGAGGTATTTATGGGCCTCTGAAGTCGAATAATGGGACATTTCTCCAAAATACTACAGTAAAATGGTTTGATATGAGGTGTGTGTACTGTGTGGGACGTCCCGTATAAGAACTGACCATTATTTCTTTCTACTTATTAGAAATGAGGTATTTATGGCCCTCTGAAGTCGAATAAAGTGACATTTCTCAAAAATGCTACAGTAAAATTGCTTGATATGAGGTGCGTGTACTGTATGGGATGTCCCGTATAAGAACTGACCATTCGTTTTTTCTACTTATTAGAAATGAGGTATATATGGGCCTCTGAAGTCGAATAATGGGACATTTCTCCAAAATGCGACAGTAAAATGGTTTGATGTGAGGTGTGTGTACTCTATGGGACGTCCCGTATAAGAACTGACCATTATTTTTGTCTACTTATTAGAAATGAGGTATTTACGGCCCTCTGAAGTCGAATAATGGGACATTTCTCCAAAATGCTACAGTAAAATGGTTTTTATATGAGTTGTGTATACTGTATGGGACGTCCCGTACATGACCTGAACATTGTTTTTTTCTACTTATTAGAAAAGAGGTATTTATGGCCCTCTGAAGTCAAATAATGTGTAAATTCTCCAAAATGCTACAGTAAAATGGTTTGACATGAGGTGTGTATACTGTATGGGACGTGCCCTATAATAATTGGCCATTATTTTTTTCTACTTATGAGAAATGAGATATTTATGGACCTCTGAAGTAGAATAATGCTACATTTCTCAAAAATGCTACAGTAAAATGGTTTGATACGAGGTGCGTATACTCTATGGGACGTCCCATATAAGAACTGACCGTCATTTTTTTCTACATATTAGAAAAAAGAGGTATAATGGCCCTCTGAAGTCAAATAATGTAACATTACTCCAAAATGCTGCAGTAAAATTGTTTGATATGAGGTGTGTGTACTCTATGGGATGTCCCCTACAAGAACTGACAGTTAATTTTTTCTACTTATTAGAAATAAGGTATTTATGGCCCTCTGAAGTTGAATAATGGGACATTTCTCCAAAATGCTATAAAATTGTTTGATATGAGGTGATATTGCATGGGACGTCATCTATAAGAATTGGCCATTAGTTTTTTTTCTTATTACAATTTTTTTTGTAACAGACAGACAGACAGACAAACAGATAGATAGATAGAAAGAAAGAAAGATAAAGAAAGAAAGAGAAAAGATAGAAAGAAAGAAAGAAAGAAAGAAAGAAAGAAAGAAAGAAAGAAAGAAAGAAAGAAAGAAAGAAAGAAAAAGAAAGGTTATGAATATATAGATAGAAATAAAGAAATAGATAGATAGATAGATAGATAGATAGATAGATAGATAGATAGATAGATAGATAGATAGATAGATAGAGAAAGAAAGAGAAAAAAGATAAAGAAAGAAAGAAAGAAAGAAAGAAAGAAAGAAAGAAAGAAACAAACAAACAAACAAACAAACAAAGAAAGAAACAAAGAAAGAAAAGATAGATAGATATATCGATCTGGGCAACTCAAGCGCTCTGAAGCCCGTTCTTCCTCTGCTGTGACTGAAATTACCGTATTCATAGTAATAGGCGCACACGCTTATTTTTTTAGCGGCTGGCTTGACCGTGTATTTTCAAACTGCGGCTGGCTTGACCGCAGTCATGGATACAGTTGTTCTCTTGTGGCGCGCGCATCACATCAAGTGATCGGACGCACTCTTCAATCTATCGTCATTGCAGAGACTCTATATATATTCCAGTGAAATCACAAAATAAAAATAAAATGCACACAAACGTGTCCTTGCTTGATATAGACTGTGACCACTGATGAACACATTCGGCTTTAATGAGAGAGAGAAAAAAAACTATACGAGTGCGGATTAGAACCCATAACTTCTGACACGCTTGGCAAAAGATCTACCACAAGACCATGTAAGAAATCAAAAAAAAAAAAAAAAAAATATATATATATATATATATATATATATATATATATATATATATACTGTATATATATATATATACACACACACACTCTCTCTAAAAAAATGCTGGGTTGTTTTAACCCAATTTGGGATAAAAAAATAAATAAATAAATGGGCAAACCCAGCCATTGGGTTACATTTTTAAATTACATTTTTAACTCAATGGCTGGGTTTGTCCATATTTAAAACAACCAAGCATTTTTTAGAGGGTATGTATGTGTGTATATATATATGTATGGATATGTATGGATATGTATGAATGTGAATTGATTTTTGGAATTATATTAATCAATTTTGAATCGGTAAAGCTTGAATCGCGATACAAATGTGAATCAATTTTTGTGCACACCCCTAATATTTAGTGTCCCCTGTTAACCCTCTTAGACTTAAAATACTCCGTCATTAATGGTTATATAATTAAAATCAATACATGATTCTAAACTATTGAGGATCTTATTTTTTTGTACACTCACCAAAACCTTGTGTTTTTGTAAAATAAACAGGGTGTTATGAATAGTGTCTGTAATCTGCACAAAGACTGTTTAAATATTAAATGCGCGCACAGACGGACGCTCGCGCACTGTGTTCATTCACTTTCGCTCCTACATTAGTAAGACCTATAGACTACTGAGATTTGTTCTATACAGATCTGTAAAACCAAAAAGACTCTTTAAATATGAATCGGGAATGTGGGTGTGTGAACGAACAAACACACAGATGCATAGCCTACTGTTACAGGCGAAATAGATTATAAAGTTTTTACTATAAAATAGACATCAAATAAGCTTTAAGGCCATTGAACACTGAGTACGAAATTTTCTTACGCGTTTTTTCGTGTCCGTCAGCCTAAAAATTCGTCACGCACAGAAAACCTTGCACACTGAGTCCGATGCGTATTTATTAAACCTTTGTGGGAAAAAACGCATAAATACAAAATGGATTTGTCAAGCAGTGAGGATGATTTTGTTGTCCTCTCTTATTGAAAAGAGAAGAGAAAATATTACGTCCATCCAATCCTGAAATTGCGGCGAGAGGAAGCACCTCCTTATCAATGAATTGCGAATTTATCCCGAGTGATTCAAAATTAACCTCAGAATGGAGCAGTTTGATGCTTTGCTTGCGAATCTGGAGCAACATTTTAAAAACAAGACCACCAATTTCCGTGAACCAATCGATCCTGAACAGAGACTGGCAGTGTGTCTAAAGTATGGACAGGACATACACACACACACGCGCGGCCCGGTGGAAGCTCTGGGCAGACAGAACAGCTGTATAGGCTATTATATATTGTGCCCAAATAATACATTATCGAATTGGCTGCTCAATCACACCTTAATCGATCCGAAATTTCAATCTGATTGAAAGGGGAGGTTTATTCCTTTCATAATCCAATTGAGAGAAGAGAACATACTTGATCGAATTGAAAACCGAAACTGAAAGCACTGTGCATATGTGCAATGATGTGCGGAACGAGCTCCGTAGACAGTAAACGAGCTCCCCCCGGCCCTGAATTGTCAAAAAACCTCTCAAAATGCTGGCTGTGAATCAGGGCCGGAGTGGGACTCATTTTCAGCCCTGGAGTTTCATGCCTTAGACCGGCCCACTTTAGTTCCCGACTGTCTATATTAAAATAATGTAATTAAAACCTCAGTATATAAGCAATAATGCACTGTTCTGTACAGCATTGTAATTCATTGTATTTTTCAAAAATATTATTTTCTATTCAGTGCAATAGCCGGGAATGCTCCCCCGTGATCTTTTTTTTTTTTGA